>JAJMEM010000010.1:227772-449706 GCA_030574135.1 Petasospora petersonii
TGTATGAGATTGCCACAGGTGAGACATTGTTTGACAAGTTCTACATCAATTTAACAAGACCTCTTGTACTTTTATTTACGCACCCTATGGTGTTTGGTCTTGGTACTTTCATGGCCATTGCTTATGGATGTTTTTACATTCTCATTGTTGCCTTCCCATCTAACTGGGGTGTATCCTATGGTATGAACAAGGGAGAAGTTGGACTGATGTACATTACGTTGTTGATTGGATACATGCTTGGAACGCTCATCACACAGAGAGTAGCAGACCATATTTACGAGAAGTTGACAAGCCGTAATGGTGGTGTTGCCAAGCCGGAGTACCGTATTCCATTTCTGTTTATTAGTGGATTTTGCATTAGCGGAGGGTTGTTCTGGTATGGGTGGGGATCTGAGAAACATTTGCATTGGATGTTCCCTGCTGTAGGAGCTGTTATATTCTGTTTTGGTATAATTCCTGTCTTTTACTGTATTCAGAACTACTTGATTGACATGAACCCAAGATTTGCTGCTTCATCTATTGCAGCTGCATCTGTGTTTAGATCCTACTTTGGGTTTGCATTCCCACTGTTCGGTCCATCAATGTTTAGCAATATTGGTGTTGGTTGGGGTTGCACCATCTTTGCGTTTTTGATTTTGGCGACAGGTATCCCATTCCCATTGTATGTGTTCTTCTATGGTGAGAAGTTGAGAATGTGGGCCAACAAGAGAACAGAGAAGGCACAGGCAAAGACCGATCTGAAGAACATGGAGAGACTGAGAAAGAAGCAAGAAAAGGAAATGCTTGCGCTGGAGAAGTCGGAAAAGTAAGCATAGAAAACTCTTTATTGATATTTGGGATTGAATACTCATTTAATGTTTAATATAGTATATACTTATATACAATTCTTGATTAATGAAAGCATCTTCCCCTCTTTTTTCTTTGTGAGTAATAAGAGAAGGAGAGAATTTGAAAGAGGACCCCCACAATTCCGACGCAAAATTCCGATTAACACAAAGCGGCACAAAAAGAGGTGTTGTCTCAACCAGATGGTATGCCGGCGCATGCCGGCGGCACAAACTGATCTCTAAATACACCAATTAAATCGCTGGTTAGTTTCATAGTTTTTTTTACGAGTGACAAACACATTAAAAAGAGATCGAAATTCAGATTTATTGGTGTTCAAGAGAAAATTACCACTAACTGGAGTGTTTGGGTGTCTGGGGTTCATGAAGAAGTTACGTATTTATAGATAGATACCCTATAGTCTAAGTCTTTATCCCCGACGGGCGTATATCCTTCCCTCTTATAGTTTTAGTCACCTGATTCTTTTGTTGATATTTCTTAGTTTTTATAAAGGTTCTTTGTCGTTTTTTAGACAACTTATTTATTTTACATCTAAGAAAGTTTGAGACTAATACGATTATGATGTGTTCTTCTTTGGTTTAATTATAGTGCTACTTTATACGATTGTGCTTACGTACACACTCATTGTGTGTGCCAAGGTGAAAGGGAGGGAGCTGGCCGCGTTTCGCCGATTTGTTGGTAGGGGCCGTTATCGGATCGTTAACTGGTGCTTTGTAAAATAGGACACACAAAGGAGTTATCAACTTAGTATATATTCAATCACATTTTTTTGAGTCTTGATGAAAGAGAAGATGGGCAAAAAAGGTCTTTGTGTCTCAACAAATCCTAATAAGTCTCATTTCATAAAGACTTTGTCTCACCCCCTTTATATCCCTCTTTGTGCGTGTGTAAGTCCAAGTTCTGTATTATAAAATTTCGGCGAGCTGCGAATGTCTGACACAACGCCGGGCGCAGACTACGATAGGGCGCGCCGCGATGAGCTCAGATCGGATGGGATCCTTTTGTATTTATATAAAAAGGCGGTTCCCCTACCCACCTGTTATAGCGATAAGAGACAATCTGACTGCAAAGAAAAACCACATACAATAGCAACAACTTACTACTACACACACAATGGTCAATACACTTGGTTGGACCATTGATCAGTGGGTGGACTTCCACCACAAGAGCACTCCACAGACATCACTCGAGACGCTCCAGCAGCTTGTCCTTTCCCAAAAGACCGCCCCAGAGGACCCTGCCTGGATCTCCATCGCCTCCACAGATGAGATCGAGCACCAGTGGAAAATCCTCCAGTCTCGCTCTAACAAGAACCAGCTCAAGCTCTACGGTGTCCCAGTTGCAGTCAAGGACAACATCGACGCAAAAGGCTTCCAAACGACAGCCGCCTGCCCTTCCTTTGCTTACACACCACAGAAGGATGCCTCCACAGTCTCTCTGCTCAGAGAACAAGGTGCCATCATAATAGGAAAGACAAACTTGGACCAGTTCGCCACGGGCCTCGTCGGTGTCAGATCTCCTTATGGAAGAGTCCCAAACACTTTTAGTGATAAGCACGTATCGGGTGGCTCCTCCTCCGGTTCAGCAAGCGTTGTGGCAAGAGGTATCGTCACATTGGCTCTCACCACAGATACAGCAGGCTCTACTCGTGTCCCAGCTGCTCTCAACAACCTCATCTCCATCAAGCCATCGATTGGTGTCTTCTCTTGCTCTGGCGTTGTCCCTGCTTGTAAGTCTCTCGACTGTGTCGGTGTCTTCTCCCTCGCGCTCAAGGATGCTCAGACCGCTTTTGCAATCATGGCTCAGCCTGACACCGCTAACGACGAGTACTCGAGAGCTCTCCCACCAAACCCACTTGTATCTTTTGGCGCCAAACCAAAGGTTGCCATTCCAACCAACTTGCCATGGTACGGCGAGACAGAGAACCCAAAGCTTTACCAAAGAGCCATCGAAAACCTCTCGAAGCTTGGCTGTGAAGTGACTGCCGTTGACTTCTCCGATTTGCTGGATCTGGCCAAGTGCTTATACGAAGGTGCATGGGTTGGTGAGAGATATGCCGCTACCAGAGAGTTCCTCGCTACCAACCCTCCAGAAGAGACATTGGACAAAACAGTCATTGGTATCATCAAGACAGCAACCAAATTTGATGCCGCTGACAGTTTCTCCTACGAGTACAAGAGACAAGGGATCCTTCAAAAAGTGCGTAAGATGATGAAGGATATCGATGTTCTAGCCGTCCCAACTTGCCCACTCAACCCAACACTCAAGGATTTGGAAGATGAGCCTGTCCTTGTAAACTCCCAGCAAGGTACCTGGACCAACTTTGTCAACTTGGCTGACATGTGTGCACTTGCCCTTCCAGCAGGATTCAGACCGGATGGTTTGCCAAACGGTGTGACACTGATTGGTAAGACATTCACCGAGCAGGCGTTGTTTGAGTTGGGCTCTCGCTACTTGAAGCAGGCATTCCCTCCACAGCAGAGACGTCTTGGTGCTTTGGAAAGTCTTTCTGGCCTTGGCGATGAGTTCACTACTCCATTACCAAACCTGTCTGCTTCTATCAAACTGGCCGTTGTTGGTGCTCATTTGTCCGGCATGGCACTCCACTGGCAATTGGAGAAGGTCAATGCCATTTTGATTGAAGCCACTACCACTTCTGAGAACTACAAGCTGTACGTCCTGCCTAAGACAGGTCCTGTTGCCAAACCTGGCCTCAGAAGAGTTGCTGAGTCTGGATTCAAGATTGCTATTGAGATTTATGCAGTTCCAATTGAAAGATTTGGTGATTTCATTGCTATGGTTCCAGAGCCTTTGGGAATTGGTTCAGTTGAGACTGCCTCTGGCGAGTGGGTCAAGTCCTTCATTTGTGAGGAGATTGGATACACTCAAAAGGGAACTAAGGACATCACCTCATTTGGTGGCTGGAGATCATACATTGAGTCGACTAAGGCTGTGGAGTCCAAGAAGCCATTCAATGCCGTTCTAGTTGCCAACAGAGGTGAAATTGCTGTCCGTTTGATCAAGACTATCAAGAAGATGGGAATCAAAGCTATCGCTATCTACTCTGATCCAGACAAGTACTCCCAACACGTCCTAGATGCTGACGATGCTGTTCCATTACTCGGTACATCTGCTGCTGAGACCTACATTAACATTGACAAGGTCATCGACGCTGCTAAGCAGTCTGGTGCTGAGGCAATCATCCCAGGTTACGGTTTCTTATCAGAGAATGCCGACTTTGCTGACAGATGTGATAAGGAAAGTATTGTTTTTGTTGGACCATCTGGTGATTCTATCAGAAAACTGGGTCTCAAGCACTCTGCTAGAGAGATTGCTGCCAAAGCTGGTGTTCCATTGGTCCCAGGCTCCGGTCTGATTGATAATGTTGAGGAGGCTATTGCTTTTGCCAAGGGCCTCGGTTTGTCTAACGACCCAGAAACCTCTGTCAAGGTTATGCTCAAGTCCACTGCTGGTGGTGGTGGTATTGGTCTGCAGAAGGTTGACCTTTTGGATGATTTGCCAAAAGTGTTTGAGACAGTTAAGCACCAGGGTCAGGCGTACTTTGGTGACTCTGGTGTCTTCTTGGAAAGATTTGTCGAGAATGCTAGACACGTTGAGATCCAGATGTTTGGTGACGGTTTCGGCCATGCCATCGCTATTGGTGAGCGTGATTGCTCTTTGCAACGTCGTAACCAGAAGGTGATTGAGGAGACTCCTGCTCCAAACTTGCCAGAAGCTACCAGACAGGCCATGCGAAAGGCTGCCGAACAACTTGGAGCCTCCATGAACTACAAATGTGCTGGTACTGTTGAGTTCATATATGAGGAGAAGAGAGATGAATTCTTCTTTTTGGAGGTCAATGCTCGCTTGCAAGTTGAGCACCCAGTCACTGAGTGTGTTACCGGTTTGGACTTGGTTGAGTGGATGTTGAAGATTGCCGCTAACCAGGCTCCAGACTTTGAGAAGCAAAATGTTGAGGTCACAGGTGCTTCCATGGAGGCCAGACTTTATGCTGAGAACCCAGTCAAGGGATTCAAGCCATCTCCAGGTCAGTTGACAGACGTTGTGTTCCCTAAGTGGGCCAGAGTTGATACTTGGGTTGAGAAAGGTACTGTTATCTCTGCTGAGTATGATCCTACTTTGGCTAAGATCATTGTCCATGGTAAGGACCGTGCTGATGCTCTCAGACTGTTACAGAAGGCTTTGGATGAGACTGTCGTGTATGGTGTCGTCACCAACTTGGACTATTTGAGATCTGTTGCCAATTCCAAGATGTTTGAGGAGGCTAAGATGCATACCAAGATCTTGGACTCTTATGATTATGCTGCCAATGCGTTTGAGATTTTGACTCCAGGTGCCTACACTACTGTTCAGGATTACCCAGGAAGAACCGGTTACTGGAGAATTGGTGTTCCTCCATCTGGTCCTATGGACTCTTACTCTTTCAGATTGGCCAACAAGATTGTTGGTAACGCTAAGGCTGCACCTGCTATTGAGATTACACTTAACGGTCCTTCCATGTTGTTCCATTCTGACGCTGTCATTGCTGTTACAGGTGGTGAAGTTGAGGTCAAGGTCAATGATGTTGTAGTCAACCAGTGGGAACCAGTGAACGTGAAGAGAGGTGACAAACTTTCTATTGGTAAATTGACCAAGGGTTGCAGAGCTTACTTGGCTCTCAGAGGTGGTATTAACGTCACTGAGTACTTGGGGTCCAGATCCACTTTTGCCCTGGGTAACATGGGTGGTTACAACGGAAGAGTGCTTAAGGTTGGAGATGTTTTGTTCTTGGGTCAGCCATACTTACCTTCCAACACATTGCCAGCTCCAGAGTCTGAACCTATTGCATTGCCAAAGGAGCTGATTCCACAACTCGAATCTAAGGAGTGGACAGTTGGTGTTACTTGCGGTCCACATGGCTCACCAGATTTCTTCAAACAGGAGTCTGTTGAGGAGTTCTTCTCTGAGAAGTGGAAGGTTCACTACAACTCCAATAGATTTGGTGTCAGATTGATTGGTCCTAAGCCAAAGTGGGCCAGACTTGACGGTGGCGAGGCTGGCTTGCACCCATCCAATCAGCACGACTACGTCTACTCTATTGGTGCTATTAACTTCACTGGTGATGAGCCAGTCATTTTGACTTGTGACGGTCCTTCTCTTGGTGGCTTCGTTTGTGAGGCCGTTGTTGCTGATGCTGAGATGTGGAAGATTGGTCAAGTCAAACCAGGTGACTCCATTCAGTTTGTTCCAATCTCCTATGATAGTGCTAGAGAGTTAAAGACCAAGCAGGATGCTTCCATTGAGTTGTTCAAGGGGTCTTATCCATCTGACTTGTCGTCTGTTGCATTGTCTAAGCCACAGTCTCCAGTGCTGACCACTTTCAAGCCATACGACCAGGCACCTTTGGTGACTTATAGACAGGCTGGTGACCGTTACGTTCTTGTTGAGTACGGTGACTTGAAGTTGGACTTGAACATCTCTTATAGAATCAACCGCTTGATTGAGCTTGTGAACTTCCACCAGACCATTGGTATTGTGGAGATGTCTCAAGGTGTCAGATCTGTTCTTGTTGAGTTTGACGGTAACGCTATTTCCCAGTTCGACTTGGTTGAGACCTTGATTGCATACGAGCGTGAGATTTTGTTTGAGAACAAGTGGAAGGTCAAGTCCAAGGTGTTCAAGTTGCCAATGGCCTTTGAGGATTCTGTCACTTTGGATGCTGTCAAGAGATACCGTGAAACAATTCGTTCAGATGCTCCATGGTTGCCTAACAACGTTGACTTCATTGCTGATGTGAACGACATTAAGCGCTCAGATGTCCAGGACATGGTGTACAGCGCCAGATTTTTGGTTCTGGGTCTCGGTGATGTCTTTTTGGGTGCTCCTTGTGCTGTTCCATTGGATCCACGTCAGAGATTGTTGGGTACCAAGTACAACCCAGCCAGAACCTTCACTCCAAATGGAGCTGTTGGAATTGGCGGTATGTACATGTGTATCTACGCCATGGACTCTCCAGGTGGTTATCAGCTTGTTGGTCGTACCATTCCTATTTGGGATAAGCTCAAACTTGGAGAGCACTCCACTGAGCACCCATGGCTGTTGACTCCATTTGACCAGGTTGAGTTCTACCCAGTCTCTGAGGAGGAGATTGACAAGTTCACCGAGGATGCCAAGCACGGTCATTTCAAGGTTGACTACGAGGAGAGTGTCTTTGATCATGAGCAGTATCTGAGATGGGTTGAGAAGAACATTGACTCTATCACTGCCTTTGAGCAGAGTCAGAAGGGTGAGAAGGCTGCCGAATTTGCCCAGTTGATCCAGGTTGCCAACGCTGAGCTGGAAAAGACTGGCGGTCCAAAGGCTTTGGAGGAGGAGACTTATCCAGATGGTGCTGAGCTCGTCTACTCTGAGAACAGTGGTAGATTCTGGAAGCCATTGGTTCAAGTTGGAGACGAAGTTGAGGCTGGTCAGGGTCTTGTTGTGCTTGAGGCCATGAAGACAGAGATGACCACAGTCTCTCCTAAGAAGGGTAAGGTGTACAAGATTGTACACACTAATGGTGATATGGTTGATGCTGGTGATGTTGTTGCTGTCATAGTCTAGCTTTAGTCAACTGTGTACTACAAAATTTTGTTTCATTCATTGTATAATAGTGTGTTGCTAATTGATTTATTCTTGATTTATCGAAAATGTAGTTACTATAAGACATCCCTTATTGCTTGTATGTTTCTATAAATGATCGAGATCATTCTTCACGAACCCTCTCGTAGTAGATCATGTAGACAGCAGTCTTTTCAGCCAACAACTGTTGTGTTTTAACCTCTGTGACGTTGGTATCAGAGATTCTCCAATACGGGTATTTGGACACGGATGACACCTTCTTGTATCTCTTTTTATGAGCATGCGATCCATCGTCATTTAGATTCAACTGATTGAAGTCTGTGGCAATATCACGAGATTCTACTGGTGGTAGAGCGATGGAAGAGCGACGTTGTGGTCCAGAAGAAGCACTGATAGATGAGCGACGAGAGACAATGGACCCTAATCTACTTCTAAATCGAGAGAAGGAACCATCTCCTTCGCCATCAGTCGAGTCAACAGCATCAGAGTTTCTTGAAGTGCTCTCCTTTGGTGATTGCGGAGATGAGAATTTGGATGGTTTGCCTTCAAAGACAGGTTCTGGGGTGGATATCCCTGGTGACGTTGTTAACTGTTGTGCAGACTCCTCATCTTCTCCAAATGTGATTTTTGGGAAGAGACAAACGACTTTATCAGTGGTTATGTCCTTCACAAACAGTGGCTTGTGACGGTAGCATTCATAGTGACCTGCTTGATGTGTACCTTGGTGTCTGATCACAGCACGAAGTTTGTACTTTGCTTTGTCTTTGGTAATGTTAAGTTCCTCGGAAATATTACTGTTGATGGATCCACTATCATCATCCCCGTCGTCCTCAGCATCGTTGTTGCTGGAGCCGATGCTGGTAGCTTCCGTCGTAGATAGTTGTTCTTCAGAGTCGTGTTCCTCAGAATTGGAGGTATCATTGGGAGTATCCGCATGTTCAACCTCCTCCGATGTAGATGCTGCCACTTCATCATGCTGTGTCAACACCTTGGAGTGGATTTTCTTGAGTTGCTCTGGCTCATTTCTGTCGTCATCATATCCTTCAATATGGTCGAGATCATCCTCATCATTGTTATCGTCAAGATCAGCATCATCAGCCGTCTTATTGTGCTCGACAATCTCCCCTGTTGGAGTAGAAGTACTAGTCTTGTTTCTTCTGGCAGCTTTCTGTCTTCTTTCATACTCCAATGACAACAGCTCATCGACATCAAGAGATAAACTCTCCTCAAACTCCACCCTACAACTGTTTCTCGTGAGATGGTTGGCAGTGTACATTGATCTTGACAAGTGGACCGTCAACAACGTTGGTGGTTTGACAACAAGAGTCTTCTTAACAATTGTAGATAACAGATCTTCCGTTTTAAACCCAGCAGCCCGGTAGTTCTTGACAAAGCTCTCAAGTGGCTCAGACAAATCATCGTTTATTGTCAAATTTGGTTCCATGACTTTCAATTTGGAAACAAGTTGCGCCTCGTCTTCGGAAATGGCTATGCCCTTTTCCCTTTTTTGTTCCTCCACTTTGAGGATTGCTTTGATCTTACACCTCAAGCAGTGATATCCATTAATAGTCTCTACCTCGTTCCCCTTTAGCATATCTTTCAGTGTAGTGCTATGTTCTTGTGGAACTGGCAATGATAGGACAGAGAATGGGTGGAATGACGGTTTGGAAGAGTTGAGGCATGAGTAGCATGTTAACTGGTCAGCAAGGAGACCATTGAACGGGAGTTCTGGGAACAACAGATTCAGCTTGTGTTTCTTAGTGAACTTCTTTAGTTTGGTGACTTCGTTGTCCAATGTCTCGAGGATGAGCTGTACGAGCTCATGGGCATCGTTTTGGTTCGTGGAGATTCGGGAGTTGAAGATTGTTTCAATGACTTTAAGGAATGGCCATACCGAGATGTTTCGTTGAGAGACGATTGGTTCCTGGAGTTGTTGTATAATAGTAGCCAGAGCTCTATGGAGGGGAAGATCTGGTGCTGGGTCGTCCTTTGGAAGTGGTAATGATAAGAGAAGTTTGTGTTGCTTGAGTATGTCGTTGAGGTAGTTATCGAGACCAGGAAGGGCAGCAAAGGCCTGGATCGACGAGTTGGCAAAGCAGTCATTTCTCGTATTTATCAGGCCAGTAGTGTGCTTATCTTGTCTTTTGGAGCTGAACATCTTGCGCTTTTCTTCTTCGGAAAGTAAGTGGTAGGAGATAGAAGGTGAAACAACGTATACGGATAAGAGTGCAACGATTGTGCCCAGAAGCATGCGAATCTTATCTGAGGATGAAGCGAGTTTCCAGTACTTCAGATAAAAGAACTCGAGTGTGTTTCGTGAGAGGCAATGGATGTATTCGTCCCTGGTGAGGCGGATCTGCTGGTGAGAAGTTCCTGTGATGAAGGCGTTGCTATGTGAAATCAGCTTCTCAAGGAAGACCATCACCTGAGACAGTGGCGAAAGATGGAGAAGGGGAAAACAACTGGAGAGAAAGCACACAAGTAAGACGAGTGAACACTCTCTGAGTTATACTAAATCCCAAAAAAATAGAATCTCAAGTAAAGTGTGGGCTCTGCAAATCTATGTGTTGATGATAGAGAATGTGTTATTTAACACTTATCGGGTATTATTCCCCAGAGTAGCTAGCTGGTAGCTTGATAAAAACTGTTAAGTTGGTGTGTGTGTGTGTGTGATTAACAAAGGGTCTCTGAAAGTGTTCGAGTTCCTCTTTTGAATGTCCCGATCTTCCTTATTTGATGGTGGTGGTGTGAGAGCCACTTTGTTTTGAAGTCTCCCCCGCCACCTCTGCTTTTTCTCCACTTTGATAAAAAAAAGCGCGACAAAACCGTTGCCATGGAAATTGTAAAGAGAAGATTTGGTGTCCAGGTGTGCAGAACGTTTAATCAGCCATCACAACTATATCGTCTTCATCTCTCTTTGATCAACTTAGATTTAAAAAGGAGATAACACCCAAAAATATTGTACCGATCATATAATCTCACAGACATGGAGCGATCATCTCCACTGAATCCCATCCAGGCCAGACTTCAAGTTCAACGAGGCGGTCCGCCACCCCCGCAACCAGCTCGAGTACCCAACCTGCCTGGACCCTCATCGCTAAGAGCACCACCGTCATCATCGGCTACGATCAGAGGACCAAACGCTTCATTAAATGTTCCATCTACAGGTACATCTTTCCCTGCTATTAACTCTTCTCAGAGGGCAGGTTCCCGTAACAAAGTGATATTGGAGCCCGGGTGCTCACCCTTGGACTGGGCTGCGTTGAATTCGAGTGGGAAGAACTTACGAGGCATCGATCCACAAGATTTCCCATTGAAAGTTACCAAAGCTGCTTTGAAGCAACATAATAATCAAGATGATTGCTGGACAGTGCTAAAGGGGAAAGTGTACAATTTGACACCTTACGTCAAGTTCCACCCTGGTGGTGTCGCTGAGATTATGAAATGTGCTGGAAAAGAAGGTACGCTTTTATTTATGAAGTATCACTCTTGGGTGAATTATGAGAGAATGTTAGAGAATTGTTGGGTTGGCTTCTATGTGGGATGATGAGATGATAATCTTAACTTTGGATAAAAATGATCAGCTTTGGTGGAAAACATGATAAGTTTGTGACTAAAGGCACACATAATATCTACTTAAAAGGTCAGCTTTTATATAATACACAATATATTTTATTGCATTTTACCCTAAGCAACTAATTGAGAATAGATATAATATAACTAATTCCAATAAATGGAGTGCCAATGGGTGATATATTAAAAAGCAAGAAAGAATAACCAGTAATATAAGATTAAAACGTCAAGAAATAAAGAATTATATAAATTGAAACACATTTTGGGTGAGAGAAAAAACACAAGAGTAATAAAAGCGGTGTGTTATTAGAGCAGTGTAAGGAGTCATGTCCAGATTTTTGTTCTTTTTCTTTAATTATCCTTGTCTTTTAGCTGTAGTGAGTCTCCTTCCACTTAGCATACTCAGCTCTCCAATCATCCATAGCGGACTTTGCAATTTCAGAGTACTCCTTCTTCTGCTGCTCAGACAAAGATCTCCACTTCTCACCAGCGAGCTTACCAACCTCAGTGATGGAAGCACCTGGGTTGGCACTAGCCAAGGCATCTCTCTCTCCCTTCAACCACAGCATGTAAGCAGTCAATGGTCTCTTTGGTGGAGCAGTCTTAGCGTTAGCAGCATCAGCCTCGGCCTTCTCAGTCTCGTATCTCTTCACATCCTGCTCGTACAAAGCAATGTATGGAGCCCTCTCAGAACCGGTCAAGCCGTTCCAAGCATGCTGTATAACCTTGCTCTTCTCAGCAAAGGACTTGTCCTTGAGAGAGTCACCGTGCTTAGCGTAGTACTCCTTCACAAAGAACATGTATGGCATAACAGCACGCTTAGCGGTGATCTTCTTTGGTGGGGAGAGCTTCTTTGGTGCGGCAGCCTTCTTAGCAGCAGCTTTCTTGGTAGACTTCTTAGCCGTCTTCTTAGCGGCCTCGAAGCTCGTTGCGGAGGTTGAGAAGCGAGCGGCAAGTGGCACAATGCCAACAGGGGCAAATCTTGGGGCGGCAATGGCCGCTTGTGCGATGAATTGGTTCTTGAACAAGGAGAGCATTGTGACACAGTTGAGAAACAAGAATAACTGATTTATATGATTTATGTGATATTGCTTCAACAAGGAGGTGTTTGGAAGGAGGAAAAGGTAAGAATGGGGGGTTTTGGGGGTTTTTATGTATTTGTTTACTTTTTCTCAAGCCCGCACACGCGTGCAAGTGGCTATTTGTAGTGGCCTGACCATATCGGTTTGAACCACATACAATGTTTCCAGCCCTAATCATAATGTTTAAGCTGTGTTTTAAGTGGTGTTTTAATTCTGCTTTATCTACATGGCTGTATACAAGCTTTCTTTGTTTTCTTTTGGTATCAGATTATGATTTACAGAGAGAGAGAAAAATACGAAAACTTATAAAGGAGGAGTTTGTGTGTGTAAGAATTGAAGAGATAAGTAGAATCAGTAACATATATATCTGATCAGTAACTTTTTAAAACGAGGTCTTGCAGCATGAGCCTTTGGCTTCTGCGCTAGAAATGGAGCCACCATTAGTTTCCTCGAAGTACTTGGACTTATTAAAACCGTTGTTAGCTAATGGCACATCTAAAGCAGGGTTTCTCTCAAAGAAGGAGGACGGAGAAACAAGGAACTGCATAAAGTCAGATGGCATCACTGGGAACTGCTCAGTCGATGGAGGATGGGTTAAGGCCAAGGTACACCAAACCACAGTATCATCGTTTCTAACAGAGTCCTTTCCATTAGCCCACTCACCCAGACCAGTGTCCTTGGTCGACTGGTTAGTGAACTCACCAGCAGCGTACAACTGATGATCTTGGTACTTGGTAACCCAAAATTGCTGAGTAGCGAAAGCAGCTCTCTTGACGTTGTAAGACTCCGGTTTAGCAATCATCATTTGTCTTGATGGCATCTCGAACTTGTAACCAACAGGCTTTCCAGTCACTTTGTTAATCGAGGACTCGTTGATAACTTTGTAAGTTCTATTGGTGAATGGAGACTGCTCAACATAACCTGCCTTGTCAACTATCGTTCTCTTTTGAACGTATCCAACACCATACTTGTTCAGAACTGGATCAACTGGCATTGGAACATAGTCGTCATACACGACTGTGTTCTTGTCTCCATCGATTCTGGTATCAAATCTGAAAGAGAGCAAGTGCTGGTGGAAAGCAGCCATGACACCTGGACCAATGTTGGTTCCCCAATCAACCTGTACACCTTCTTCAATTGGCATCGTGGACAAAATACCAGTTGCACGAACCTGGACAGTTATAGCACCGACTTGGTCAAAGACAAAATTAACAATGTATTCGTAGTTTCCCACAGTAGCAATAGTCTGAACAACAAACTCCCTTCTTCTGGTAACAACCGAACGGGCATTTCTATAATTAACGTGTTTATACAAGATACCGTAGTCCTGCTCGTGCATACAGATAGTGTTGGTCATCTTGATTGGCTCGCCTTCACGGTTAATTCTGAGAGTGTCCAAGTACTTTATGACACCAAGACAATCACAGCCCAAGTCCAACTGGTTGGCATTAACACCGAAACCACAGTCACCCAAATCGAATGCTTGCTTTCTGTGGTATGGGGCTCTTGGATCTCCATATGGAACAGTCATCTCGTTCAGTGCAATTCTGTAGAACAGGGAACGGCCCTTGAACCAAACATCATACAACACAACCCCTTCCCTGACGTTGGTAGCAACTCTGAACTCCCATCCTTGCCAAGTGACCTTACCATTGTCAACGGTGAAAGAAGCACCATCTGGCTGGGCAACGATAAGCTGGTTAATTGGTCTAAGGGTCTCCTCGCCATTCAAGTCAGGGTGATACTCAACAGCAGGGACTTCGATCCATGGTTGAGTAGCCACGGTCTTCTCGTCAATACCACCCGGCAAGTAGTCCATTCTGACAAACTTCTGAGTCAAAAGTTCAAAGACCGGAGAAAAGCACACTGGAAGAGAGTAGTGATTAGCATCAGGGTGGTTGACTTTCAAGTACACATAACACTGGATTCTTGGCTCCTTAACGTCGTCGGAGTCAGTGCCGTACATCCATGGGTCACAGCAAATGGTAATGTGCTTTGGTAACTTCAACTTCTCAACCTCAGCCTTGACAGCTGGGTGCTGGAAACAGGCCTCTTCTATAGCAGCCATGTCCTCTGGGAGTAATGGACCAGCATTAGCATCGGAGACGCCCTGTTCCGTGATAACGTGACCGTAGGTGACATTTATTAGAGCTTTATGGAGAGGCATCTTGGAGTCCAAGTAGTAGTAGGCATAAGTGACTCTTGGGATGTTTGGAAGGTTTGGAGATCCTTGACACTCGAGGTCAAGGTACTTAAGCATGTCCTTCTTAGGTGGGTCCAATCTGTCAAGCTGTGTGAAGTGGACCTTGTGGTGACGATGGTGGTCCTTCACAAGCTTGGAGGTGAGACGGACCTCTTCATCAGTGATTGAGTGGAATGGATGAATGGTCATTGTGTAAATTTGGTGTGGTTCAGAGTGGTACTGAGTTGATGATGGACATAGTGAGTACCGGGTTGAGAAAAAGAGAGAGATAGGCACCTTTATATATCCTTCCATGTCTAAAAGCAGTGAATCGCCTAGACTGTCCTAATGTGGAAGGTGCAACACGCGAAGGCCTATCGCAGCGCAGCCCCGCCAAAATTGATCATCTTGCGCTACTGGCAGATGAAAAAGGGGAGCTCCGCTTGTCGGTTTGCCATTTTGGGAGAACCAGGAGAGATAAAGAGTGATACTGATTGATGTTGTTACAACGTACATTACAGTAAACTCTTGGGCGGAGAGGGGGCTTGAGAGTAGCTCCAGTTCTTCCTCCATGGAAGAGGAAAAGTAAAGTGAATCAGAGCTACATGAAAGGGGTTCCTTCTTCTCATCTATACAAGAACTTTGCAAAACCATTAAGGAAAAAAGTTTGCATTTCAATCGTGTACTATGGGGAACTTATCCATCGTTGTAAGTTGTTGTTTTGATTGCTCATCATCAGAGATGGACAAGACTCTCAGTCAAAGAAATCGTCCTCATCCTCATCATCATCAACCGTCTGCTTTCTGGAAAAAACAATCTTCGTCTCGTTCTTCTTCGCCTCGTCTCTGGAAATACCGTTCAAGATCTCCACTATGTCATCCTCACCGAGTTTGCGTCTTATTTGTCCGCTCTGAGCCAACCTCATGATGTACTGCTCAACCGCCTTTGCTCTGTCGGGTCTGACAAGGTTGACACGGGACAGTCTTTCTCTCGCTGAGGTTTCGAGAACCTGATCTAAAGCTGCACTGAGACCTGATGATTGTGTACTATTCGCTATGTTAGTAAGTTTTGGTCGTATAAAGAAAGTGTATGTGTATATAACTTACTCTGATGAGCCTCCCTGGCCACCATTCTTCTGAAGCTCTTTGAGTCTAGCTGCTCTGATTGCTGCAAGTTCACTGTCTTCCATTGTAATAATTCAATATCCTGGTGTTGTTGATCTTCAGGCAGCCTACACGTTGGAGTGATAAAGATAAATCGCAAAAAATGTGATCGCTTAACCCAAAGCATCAAAGCGCTATCTTTTTTGATCCACTAGAAAAAAGGCTTTCGCACTCGCTGTCGGTTTCCTCCAAGGTTTGGGGAGTGTTGGTGCTGTTCTAATGTGGTGTTCGGGTTTAATTTAGCATTTGGTTATCCCTTTAATATCATCTTCCCCAGGCATAACAATTCATTAGTTCTATAGTATTAGATACCCATCATCCCAGTGTTTCTTCTGTCAACATTCAGATTGTCTAGTTCTCGCCTGCTCCCTTAGTCGCTGGAGAGCGGGCGAATACGTATGTGACTCCGTGTCGTAGATGACTGGATAGTTCTTATCCCCAAATGGTCGTTCTCTTTTCACCTTACGATAAAACTCTTCATCTATAATGTAATCCTCGAGATCTTCTTCATCGTCAACTTGTTCATCAATTGTATTGTAATTTGATGTCGACGATGGTGCGTAGTCTTTGGAGTCAACCGTGAGAACAGAGTTTGCATATATGGCCCTCGTAGATGCATTTGACGTTGATGTTATCGAGCCAGCACGGGGTTTGGGCAATAGTGGTGTCTTTGCATGAGGTGATGCAGGTATAATTGTTGTTGTAGTCTGCTTTGGTAGCCAATACCTCTGTTTACCCGAGTCTGTGAATCTGAGTCCATCGTTGAATCTGGCCATACGGGAACGAGAAGACGGGTGAGCGATCAATGCCTCCACGGAATCAAATTGCCTGTAATCGTAGGAGTCTCCCTTGAACGTTGTTTTGAAATCATACACCAAGTCACCACAACCAAATGTATCCTTTACAGCAGACTCGTAGGAGAGGCGTGCACACCCCGGTAATGCTCTTGCACTGTACTCTGTCCATGAGAAGGAGTACCAATGCCCAATGGCGAAGCCAATAAGCTCAACACACATCAATGCGTTTTGAATCGCAAAACCCAGCGTGTTACCGGCATCAGATTTGTCATTCTTCAGGACGCCAAACCAACTGAGCAAGCCGAGAATCACACCTTGCCAATAGCTAGCAAAGATTATCAACTTGACGCAAAGGAATTTTCCCCAAGGGTTGAATGGCTTGAGGTCGTGGTAGAGACACTTCCAGAATAGAGCCAAATCATACAGCGATATCGTGACACTGAGGTTATAGATGAAATTGATTGCAAAGTACATGCTGAAGACACCATCGTCCTGTTGCTGCAAGTGAAATATCTCAGTAATGGCAGTTAGAATGCATATGAATGGTTTGAGCCATACGTATTGTAAAATTCCACGCTTGATCGACAATAGCGTGTATGGATCCGATATGTCCACTGGTTCAAATGGTGGTACTTGGCTCACTGGTTCACGTCCTGAGCATAACACAATGATGCTGCGCTCACCACCAAGAAGATGCGTGAGCAGTGTGAAGAATGTGTAGATGACAAACGCTTCGTAAATTTCTCTAATAGGTTCAATAAATTTCGACAGTGTTGTCCATCGGAGAGATATGTAGCATGATAGAGCATATAGTGGGATCATTAACTGAATTCGTACAATAAGCCGTTGTTGATATGGCTTACGGTAGTTCTTAAACTGGAGATGGATTCCAGCAATGGATATCACGGACGCCACTAAAGAGCATGTTCCACAGATTGATATCAGCCAACTGTGAGTGTGAGTTAGTCAAGGTAAATTCCGAGGCTACAAAAATAAAAAACAGTGTTAATGCTTACTCAGGTAGCACTGTCATTTCTTTCAAGTTAGAAGCTACTGCGTTGTTTGCCTCTTTAGCAATAAAATACTAAAACATCTACCTGTTTGAACCGTACGTGAATGTTTAGGGAATTTGGGGAAATCGGTCAGGGTTCTAAACCACGCAACTCAAAACTGTCATTTTGTTGTATTCTCTTTCTCTCTTTTGTCTGCAATGTGAACGTTATAAATGCATGTGATCTGGCTGATATACTTCTTTGGCACCGCTATGGCTGCTGGCGTTGGGTATGTCCTACTTTTATCTCTTTCCTCTTATCTATTTCCTCTACTGACTCTCTTTAACTGAGTGTACACACCACGCTAGTCTCACGAATCCACCAATTCCTCCCTCCAGACATCTTTCATAATGAATATCTTCCATATCTCATATCTGGGGCGTTCTTTCCTGATGCATTTTACACGTGTGGTTCACCTGACACCAGTGAATCAGCACACTGGCCACCGTTTCTAAAGGCTGCGATTCAGTACTACCACCGAGCGTATCCACATCCAACCGCTGATTCACTAAAGTTAAAGGCTTTTATTTACGGGGTGTTTACACATCAGCTTGCAGATACGTCATGGCACTCAATTCGGCTTCATCAAGGGCTGTTGAAGATGTTGGCACATATGGAGTTTGATGGGGATGTGGATGCGGCCCATCAATTCCTGGACGCTGCTGGTGACTTCATTTTACTTAACCGGATGAGCAATCTGGATTACTATAACATGGACTGGAAGCTCCCTGAACTTGGGGACCTAAAGAATATTTTTGCTGATCTGGGTATACCTGTATCCCAGTTTCAGTTGAGGCTCTGTACACTGAGAGGTGAATCGGCACTGAGGAGTGAGACACGGTTGGCAAAGTCCACTACAGCATTATACATTCGGGTCTCACCATTATTGGAGGATCTACTTGACAGTTACTATCTTGGTGGTTTGAAAGAGATTGAGGACTCGATTATCACTTGTATTCCGCACTTGAACTCATGGTTTGCGAACAAGCCGTCACAGGACCCTTGGGACATTTGCGGTGTATTCAGCCCAAAGGAAACTTTAGCAGAGGCCATTTATGAACCCGCTAACATGAGTATTAAGGGTACAATGATATCACCATATAACCCACTCTCTAATTTCGGGCATTCCATCACGTCGGGGAATTTTCTGAAAGAGCCATCGTTGGCTATCAGCTCCCAGCATGAAGATGGCATTGGATCAGTCTACATTATACCTTTATCGGAGTTTACAAAATCAAGCTCAGATAATTATTCACTTGTTTTACATCCGCAGAGGCGTTCACGAAAGAGCCCACCCAAGTTTGGTACATTCGTGTTGGAGTATACCATCTTTCACGAGTCCTTCCTCCTCATCACAGAGCCAGGTACTTCATCGATATATGTGTATTCTGGTAACAACAGGCTTTTAACAATCAAGGACTCTTCAGCTAGTTCAGAGTATGGCACAATTGGATTCAAAGAACAAGGTATGTCCCTGTTGGTGAAAGACTTTGACGGTGATGGATTTCCTGAAGTGGTTGTGTCGTCTCCACACAATGACGTTGACGATGTGGTACAGCGTGGTGAAGTCCTCGTTTTATCTGGTGAAAAGTTGTCTACACTGTTGTTTCTTGGGAGAGAGATTACAGTAGACATTGATCAATTGGTTAATGCTGTTATCACTGTCCCTCACGAGTACGAGCTGGATGATGGGTATGAACAGTTTGGGTCTGTTGTGACTGCTGACGACTCATTTATCTACATCACTTGTAATGGTCTTGCAGTGGTGTTTGTATACACCTACACTTTCGACTTAAAGCAGGTCCTATTTAAGAATCAGTCCCACAGTGTTATTGTCATGAGAAGGAAGTCGTCTGATTCTGAGATGTTTGGTCAGAAATGGATGCTGACTGGAACGTTCGATGGACGCAACTACGTTCTTGTTGGTGCACATGCCCATAGTAACGGAACTGTGTTGTCTAGCGGTGCTGTCTACGTCTACACAGTGAACGACGATGAGTGTACTTTTTCCACAACGCTGGTGATGAGTGCTGAAGTGGGAAATTCAATGGCCAAATTTGGATACATGGCCGTTGTGTTTGACGATGTTCTGTATGTATCAGCTCCAGGATATCATCATGGTAATGGGGCTGTTTTCAAGATTCACTTGGCTGACGTGTTTCGGAGTCTGACTACAATGAAGGTATTATTGACTACTTCCAATGTGTTCTTGGAAGGCTCTGGCCCTGGGTTTACTGGGTTTGGTGAATCACTGGAGGCTTACAATGGGTACTTGATTGTTGGTGAGCCCAAGTATGGGTATGGTGAACTATTGGAGGATTCCAAGAAGATGACTGGAAGAGTGGGTATTTTTACTCTTAAATGAATATTTTATTTATATACAGATTACTTTTCACATGTCGTTATTCATAGTTTCGGCGAACATCTTGACTTTTCTTTCTGCCTCAGCTTTCTTCTCAGCTTCACGTCTTCTCTGTTTCTCTGCTCTTTCATTCTTCTTTTGTTCCTTTGCAGCTTTCTTCTGCTGTTTGTTATCCTGCTTAGCGTTTGGGGTCACGTGAAGAATGATCTTACCATTGATAGAGCCGGTTGATTCAACTGTGCCGTTGGACTCCAGCAGAGTCTTGATGTACTCAAATGCCTTGTCTCTTCTCAGTCTTTCCAGGTTGTTCAACTGAGAGCCCTGGTGATGATTCACTGACTCGTCATCAAAGGCATATCTTGTATTCTGCAAATTGTCCTTAGTATCAATGGCGATAGTTACTTTGTAACCTTTTTTCAACTGTGACAAGATCTCATTACTCTTCTGGTTTTCCAAGTCAGTTTGGGATATTTCCCAAGAGATCTTGATGAACTTTACACTAGAGTCTCTCTTCTTCTCCATAGTTCTTCCAAACATCTTTGTCAACTCTGCAGCCTTCTTGTCGCTAAATGTCTTCAGCGTAGCCTGTTTGTTCATGACCCTAATCATGGGGAACTGTCTATCATCAATCTTCTGGATGTCAACGACATCAAAGAGTTCGTCATCTGTTAAGCGAGAAATCAGTGTTTTGAGTTTCATCTTCTGTGGTCCATTGGAGCCACCAATGACCATGATGTCGAAGCTCTTGTTTATTTCATAGACTTGTTTGAGCTTCTCTGTCAAAAATTCATTCTCACGTTCAGAGCTCGATGATTTGTATTTTGTGGTGAGTGGGTCATAGTTGATGTAGATATCCTGGTCTTTAGGCTTTGGTTTCTGATGTGATGGTGATTTTGACTTTAACTGTGCTTCTGTGGTGGTGGTGGGACGTTGGGATTTTTCAAGTGAGGCAGACTTTAGCAGAGCGTTGAAATCGTTGCGTTTTTTCTTCTTTGGGTCCAAATTGGTTGCACGTTCGTTAATAAAGTCCAGAAGACTGTGGTTCTTTTCTTGTTTGGGTGTAGACTTGTTATGCTTGTCCTCTTCTTTGTAACTCTTGCGTATTTCCAAGATCAAGTCCATCGCCGTCTTCTTGTTTTTAGAAGAATACGATCTCATGAGAGACTGGCTAAGCAATGTCTTGCATTTGTGTGATAACATTGTCTATATATATATAGATAGAATAAAACAATCTCATAAAGAGTGGGGAGAGAATGAAATGCTTCAGTTGGATTCTCTTTTGTTTTCTCCCCTTTGGAGAAAAACTTCATAAATTCCTCAATAAAGCGGTTAACGGGAATCGAACTCACAACCACTCAAACAATCCCCCATGTCTTCAAAACGGCACTCTTTAGAGTGCTCCTCTGCGGCTTCGTGGCGCAGTGGTGTAATACACACGTTCTCCCAAAGTCTGTATGAACCTGCTTACAAAAAAGATGTAAACTTTCTTCATCTTCATTTTCTTACGCAGGTGGGAAATTCGGTGGTTCGCTCTGTCCAAAAAAAATACAACTTCTCTTGAGAGATCCTGGCGGGGAACCGCTGGGTGCGGCCATAAGAAATCAGCTTCTATTTTAAATAGAGGCATGGGAGGCTGCACGGACAGTTGGTCCTCCTTTTCAATAAAAAAAGAGGGCTATTGAGTGCAATATACAGACCAACAACTTGTTGGAACCCGATACCGATTACTTCTGGTGAGAACGTCCCCTCTTTTTTACCTCTTCTTTTTTATATAAAAGACCCCTCTATATAAATTATTCGGGTAATAATTGTGTTGGCCTGTGTCTTGCGCGCCCTATAGAAATTATTTTGTATATACGAGTTTGCCCACACACATACCTTTTCAAAAATATTCTCTATTTATCTCTATATCACTTGATATAAGTATAAAAACGCAATGATTCTTAACAGCATACGAAGAATATTTGCTTCTGTCCGTACAGAAGAGGAAGAGAAGATGTATTCCCGAAAAGCAGTAGGTTATTTCGTTACTCATTCAATATACACACAACCAAGGAAAATACTAACACCTCCAAGTTCTTCAACTTATTAGGCTTTTTGGCCTCGTGTGTTTTGTTTTCATTTGTTGCACAGAGATTATCCAAACAGCCGAGGGAATTGGCTGCTGTGGCTAAAGCCATGGCACTGTCGAATGCTCTTACTGCTTGACCATTACTCATTACTACGCTAAATTGAGAGCATATAAGAGATTATAATGATTAACGTACATGAAAATATTATACAAGTGACTTTTTTATTTCATCATCTTAACGAAAGCTATCCATGTTACGACTGACCAGTGTGTATAAGGGGCTATGAAGGGCAACATGTTAAAACCAAAGCAAAGAAACGTAAGGAATATAAGGGAACAACAACTTCACAAATATGGACAAGAAAAGCACAATGTACTAACAAGAAAGAAGGAGTAAGTGTTGTGTGTGTGAAAAGAAGAGGAAACAAATGACAGCAAAAGGAAACAATAGAAATGCAGATGGAAAGAAATAACAGAGATGCGTTGATAAGCGTGAGAGAAGAATGGAAGAAGAACAAGGAGAAAACATGGACAAAGGAAAGTTCAATGATTAGTTCAATAACCAATGTTTTGCCAGCTCGTATGAGGTCCAAGCTATAGCAGTGGATGGGACATTAGCAATGACTCTTGGTTTCAAACCTCTCCAGAAACCTTTCCAACCATGGAGTTTATATATCGTTTGTGCAGCTTTTGAGAGCGTATTGGACGATCTCACCAATGAATTTGTCGATTCTCCTCTGATTTGAAGTAAGGTCTTTATGCAGTCAAGTGGGGTCGTAACGGCAGCACAAGTGGCACCTGAGATACCACCACATAGACAGTGGATCATTGGGTCATAAGCATTCGTTGGATTTAGTATCTTTGACGAAGTTTCATAAATGACAAAATTCATAGCGGCAAACGGCACGTTCATGGCGACTGTGGTCGGGTATGAGTAGTAGAACGAGCTGAATCCTTCTGTACGGTACATATGCTTAGCGAGCTGGAGCATCGACATTGTGTTTGAGCCGAGCTGCATTCTTTGCTTCAATGTGTCGAATGGATTCATCAGTGCGTCAGCAGCAATCGTAGCAAACGAACCCGCAGTTGCGGTCTTGAGCATGTTGAACTGATCTCTGTCTTCTTCCTTGATCAGGTGTCGCTTGACAAATTCGTATGTGGCATAGTACACAGCGTGTGCAGGGCCTGCACCCATAACCATCGAGTTAAGCCCTTTGAACAAGGCAGCGGAGCCCTCTGTCGAGGAGATCCTCGTGATGGCGTTGAAGACAGAGGTGGAGACCGGGGCATTCGTTGTAGACATGGATTGCATTCTTGTCTTTATGGCATCGATCGGGAACATAACTGAGTGCTCCATAATTCCTGCAAACGCTCCAGCAGCCAGCTGAGCGGACATTGTAGCGGACTCGGGCAATGCCTCGTAGTCAATCTCCTCGGCTGGTGGAGGGTCTGAAGCCATTTTTGTATCTGTGGAGGAGGAAGGCATAATGGTGACGAGGTTTTCTTTGGTGACTGGCATTTACAATGTGATGAGAATTAAATTTGTGGGTTTTTCTTGTCTGAGGGGTGGGATGAGAAGTTGGTTTTTATTTTTCCTTTCTTTTCTTTAATGAGCACCTCTTTGGAAAATGTCAAAAAAGGGTGTGGGAAATTATAAATTCAAAGATATTATGGAAACAGAAGGGGGGTTGAAGTGTGAGAAACAAGTTCACATATAAATCGTTAGGGGGTGCTAACAAATCAAGAAGTAAAGATTACTTTATCTTTTTAATTCCTTTTATCGTCTACTACTTTGTTCTTCACAAAGTGTTTGCTTTGCTCAAAACGTTGATGATTTTTTTTTGATTGGATTTGTAGTGAACGAGGGGCCTGGGCCTTTTTTTTCCGCTTCTCGGACTCGGACTCGGATTCGGATTCGGAGTTTAAGGAGAGTAACAATGAGTATACAAAATAATACAATATCAATTAAAGATATAGCATCTATCTCTCACATGTAGTTATATATATGTATACAGATCTAAGTATCATTATCACTTGGTGAAATCCATTCCCTCCATCTCTGGAACCAACGAGATCACATGGCCCGTCTTGATAACCTCCTTGACATTATCGACAACGTATTCCTCCATGTTCTTTATAGTCTCCACGGTGTTGGTACCCATATGAGGGATTGCCAGCACGTTAGGCAAAGACACCAATTCCATGTTGACGTTTGGCTCGTTCTTCATGACATCAAGCCCAGCACCTCTGACGGTACCATCCTTCAAAGCGGTGATGAAGGCCTCCTCATCAATGACACCACCACGGGCAGTGTTGACAATGACAACGCCCTTCTTCATCTTTGCAAACATCTCTGCGTTGATCATTTCTTTTGTGTTCTTGTTCAGTGGGACGTTGATCGAGATGATATCACTCTGTGCCAATAGCTCGTCCAATGAGACGTACTCTGCTCCGGCAGCGAGCTCTGGGGATAATTCCCTTCTGTTGTGGTAAATGAATTTTTCAAATCCAAATGGTTTCAACTTTGAGAGAATGTTACGACCAATACCACCCATACCCAAGATACCAACGACTTTCCCAACTGGATCGTGTGCAGGTGGGACGCCAGCAGCAGCACCAGCTGTAGCCCATTCGCCTCTCAAGAGTCTGCGATTACCATCACCAAACCCTCTGAGGGCACCGAGCAGCAAGAAGACATGGGCATCAGCAGTAGCATCATTCACCAAGTTTGGGACATTGGATAGTTGTATGTGACGCTCGCTTAGAGCATGAGGGTCAACCTGGTCATAACCTGCACCATTGTGTGACACAGAAATGACAGAGTCTGGCAAGCACTTGATCAATTCCTCGTCAAAGAGACCAGTCACATCTGCAGATGCAAATGTACGTGTGATGTACTGGACACCTGCTTCTTTGTATTTGCCTTGCAAGTTTGCCAAAAACTCTGAACGAGATGTGGAGTCGTCAACGAGCACAGTAGCAATCTTCTCCAACGAGGACCATGCGTCTTGTGCGTACTTGACGCTACCTAATCTGAGGACAACTGGCTTGGACATTGCTTTGATCATGAATTTTTTTTAAATTTATCCCCTCTTGTATCTTAAGGGGTGTTGTAAAAGAAGGGGTCTATAACCGATATTAATATACTTTTTGGAGAAAGAGAGAGAGGGGAGAGTTATAAACTAAATAGGAGTATCGCGCTTAAAAAAAATTCCAGCTTGGTTATAATGGGGGAGAACCGCAAAACCTTCCTATTTGAGAGAGGAAGATTTGACTATAAGAGGAAAGGATAAGAGCGTGAGAGAGAGTGTGTGAGAAAGAGTCAGGACAGAGTCAAGATCTGAAGATGTTCCTAGTAAATATAGAGAAGATAAAGGGAATGTGGGACTAGCCATAGAATGGTTTCTGTTATAATGACACTGAGATCTATACATTGGTGAGTGAAGTGTACGGTACGGTTATCTTCAAACACGGCTTTTCTTCTCTCTCTATCTCCAATTCCCCTTAGAGAAAAGTATCCTTTAATTCATGTTTTCTGATGTTGATCTCAGATTCGGAACAATGTTCCTCCACCTCTTTAACTCTCTTTCTCCTTCTTTCTGTTTCTTTAGAATCTCTTCTCTTTATAATTTAATCTCTTCTCTCTCCCCACTCCTTTTATATACAAACATCACCGTGTCGATTTTATTAACTCCGCTTATTCCCGAACCAACACCCCCCTTCTTCTTCCATCTTCCGGTCCCCGCTTCCATAGTTATGCGTGTATGTGGCACTAACCAGGCTGTGCGATCTCTTATTGGCTGTTGATACCAAAGAAAAATCTCCGGGTTCAGATTACGTAAGAGAGGTCATTCATCACGAACGGAGAGGCAACTTCAAACAATGGGGAGCCCGATGGAGAAAGGAAGAGGGGGGGTGTAAAATAAAAAAGGGGTGTAATTGGGTGGGAAGGTGTGTATTCTATTTCAAATCAGGCTATTTTTTTCATTCCCCGTATAGTGCCGTAAAACAGGGTGTAAAAAAAAATCTATATAAAAGGGGAGAGAGAAATTTTATAAAGCTATACAAGTGTATACCGGATCAAGTGAATATACGCTAACCCCATAACTGACAATAATATGATTTCACTCAAATCACCAACACTCAGACGCTTCTCCACTACCACATTGTCCTTCCTCAAGGACTCCTCCAAGACGAACGCCATTGCCTTGGACATGAACACATGTGTGCCAAAAGCCACAATCAGTTCAGGAAACTCCTTCTCTTCCTTTGCAGAGTACAGAAAGAGTGCAATCTCCCATGGCCCACTTGCTAAGAAACTTGGATACAGCTCCAACGCCGCTTTCAAGCCAATAATGTCTGAAGAGAGA
Organism: Petasospora petersonii; assembly: GCA_030574135.1. Taxonomy (NCBI): domain Eukaryota; kingdom Fungi; phylum Ascomycota; class Saccharomycetes; order Phaffomycetales; family Wickerhamomycetaceae; genus Petasospora; species Petasospora petersonii. Next base: position 253,892 of record JAJMEM010000010.1, read on the forward strand.
GACTATGGTGTCTCTGAATCTTTTGCTAAGGCTGCCAGATCGAACGCTTACAGAGAGTGAAAAGAATAAAAAAATAATAATACTTCAAATGAAGATAATTCATTACATTCTCATGAAATCTTTTTAGGTTTCTTTCAGGTTCGGTTTATTAGTACAAAGTACAGGTACAAAGGTATATGGTTTGGGTTATGCTCTTTTTTTCTTTATTATGGGCTTAACTGGTTTAAGCGTTTGGGTGATATTTTTGGTGAACGTATATCTAATGGCTGGCTTCCTACGTTCTTTTTTTTCAAATATCTTTATATTCTTCATTTTGATACAGTACTTACTATATAGCCCGCCTACTACCGACCATAAGCATGAATATATATAAAGGTGATGAACTTCTATAGGGGGTTTCCTTTTTTTTTGGGTATGTGATTATGATTGTAAATACAAAACAATTCTAAAAGTTCATGTTTCGTATTGTGTATAAATGAAGTTCTTCATTGCATAGTTATCAATGTGATATAACAGTGAAATCAATGCCTAGAAGATCACCCCTGATCAAGTTTGTAGAGATTATATTAACTACTAAACCCTAATCTAACAATACGCTTATCTCTCCCATATATATGGTCAAGTCCGAACATGTCTCTATCTATATCAACTTTCAGTACATATTGATACTGTAAGGATTAACCCCACCTCGATCCCTCACCTCTTTCAAAAACCAACCCAAAGATAAGGAAAAAAACAGATTTCTGATCACGTTGCCTGCATCACTCATCACGCAATCAAGACTCCACACATATCATCTAAAACTAGACAATCACCAAAAAGATACAGTTATCTCTTATAGTTAACTTCTTGGTATTCCACTTAGTAATGATGAACAAAAGGAGGGGCAGAAAAAAAGGGGGGAAAGAAAAGGAGAGTTCACCCATCGTAAGAAAAAAAAATTGTGAAAGGAGAACCGAGCCACAACTTCAACAATAATTAAGAGCAAATAGTTAGGACCCAAGTTTTCGGGTCGTCAATAAGACCCGAGCAAAGTTATAGATCCGAGTCATTTCAGTAGATGAGAGCTCTGGGTGTGTTTTGTCCAGTTCCACCTTTTTCTTTTCTGGACATGCAGATTGAGGTGCAGACGTTGTGTCCCCTCAATGTTCAGTTTATGCAGAAAGTTCAATCGGCCCAACGGTCGCACCGTTTGTCTTAAAATGGGGCAAGTTCGCAAAATATCTCACCCCCTGTTCTTTTCTTTGATTGATCAATCTCTGTTTCTCTCTTTCTCTTCTACGAAACGTATAACAAAATCACAACAACTTCAAACATCAAAAAAAAAAATTAAACATCGATGTCACAAGTTGGCTCCCTCCTCTCTTCAGATGAGGTAAAGCCCATGCCTCCCACTCTCTCCAAGAATTCATCAGAGTCTGGCCCAACTGAACAGCAGTTAACGCCGCTCTCGCCTCAGGATGGAGAGGTATTTGATGGCATTTCAACTCCCTCCTTGGAAACGGTACTATCAGGGAATTCACAGGCCCCATTCTCACGTGTTGCCTTCTCTGACTACTTAAAGAAAGTGCACTGCTCAGAGAACTTGGAGTTCCTGATGTGGTCGGACAAGTACATCGCCACAGACTCCTTTGAGATTAAACAACGGCAACAAATGTGGCACTTTATCTTCGCCACGTTCATCTCTTCAGACTCTCCGAAAGAGGTGAACATCCCACATGATCTCAGACATGAGCTGATTGAATGCTTTGAGGCAGATGAATTGCCGGGCTCCCACCTCGTCACATCCACCATGGTCTACATCAAAGACCTGCTACGAGACGCCTACGTCCAATTCACACAAGCTGTTAAGAAGCATCACCAACAACATATTACAGACACTTACTTCAGTGACCGAGTCAATGAGAATTATTGTCTCCTACCGGCAACAATACGGGGCTTCCCTCAACCGCACCACCAACACCAACACCAACACCAACACCAACACCAACCACAACTACAACTACGAAGAATGAGTGAGAACCAATCCCCATTAGATCCATTATCACAAGGCACATCACGGTGCCCTTCTCCATTATCAGCCTCTGAGTATACACAAACTCCTGTCCCACGGTCTGCAGGCACAGACGATTCCGCTGTGTATTCCTCTGATGAATCTAGCTCAAGGAAGGAATCTACGTCTTCGACTGCTACATCTACGAGTCAAGCTAAGGTGAAGAGTCCTTCTATTAGTGAAGCGTCAGGGTTGAAGAAGTTTGCAGGAAAGTTTAGATGGAGACGTCTTTCGTCAAACTCATCAACATCATCAGCTACATAAGAACAGTCACAAACCACTTTTTTTTCTTTCATTCTTTCTTTCGTCTCACGAGTTATGAATTTGTCTTTGATTCTTTTTTCTAATGGTATAGAATTTTGCAAGGGTTTTCTTGATACACGTACAGATCTCTCAAACGATTTTTTTATGGCTAGACCTTTTATAACACCGATATCGCATAACCACATATATGACAAAACCCTGGGGTTTGTCAAAACTTTGTGCTGTACGTATAAGATCATTATTTTTATTTTTCTTGTATTCCTTTTTGTTTGTGCTACGCTAATTCTATTTATTTTTTGGTCTGATGTTTTCTCTTGGCTAAAATTTTATAGTATTAGTCTCCCTCTGCCTTTGTTGTGCCTACGGGGCTGGAACGGCGACAACAAAGTCAAAACTATTGTGATTGAGGTTCAACATTGTATATAGAGCTTTGTTTCCACGCCCATCCCCCTCCCATCCTCCAATAGACATGGTCTCTGTAAGTCGATGCTTGCTGGCCGTTTGACAGTTTTTTCTTTCTTTTTTTTTCATCTCCAAACTTTATTTTACCTTGTTGGTTGAGGACGATGGGGGTGTAAATCGGATGGATGAGAGATGAAAAGATCAGGTTCAGGCGGGGAACGGATAACCCCAAATTCACCGCCTAGAAATGTGGTGTGGTTTTGATTAATGCGGGGTGTCTGTTTGTCTGTGTGGCCTCACTATGAACTTCAAACATTAATTAATAAAATGAATGATCATCATTGTCGATCGCGGTTTGTCTTTCTTTCCTGTCAATTACTGTATGTGTGTATGGGCACGTGAAGATAATGTTGCTGGGCATCAAGACCCCACGTTTCTCTTCACTTGGTAAACAGAGATAAACCAGTGATATCACGCTAACACACTCTGAGGTGAATGAAGTCTCCATTCACACACAGAAAAAAAATACACCTTGGCGCTCAGTGGTCTCTCATCCCTGTTATTCTCACATGTACTGACATGCTGCAATCTGCACTCTACAGCTTGTTTGCGCAAGTTATCCAAAACAATCTCAACGGTTTGGGACATGTCGGACAAAAAAAGAAAAGAAAAGAAAAGGTCAGAAGAATGGGCTTTGACATTGACAGGTGTGGCTCTTTTATGAAAGATAAATATTAGGCACATGATGATGTTAGATGATGAAATTTAACATCTCCACAAAATGAATATACAAAACAATTAATAAGTAAACATCGAATCATAAGCAAGTAGTATACTATAACTCAAAAAAATCAACGACCACGGTCTAGGCTCATATTATGGGCGTCATTCTCACTAGCCATCTTAGCTCTCTGTTTCAACAATTCCACTTCATTGTTGTTTCTCTGCTCGCCTTTTTCAACAACCAAATTTCTCAATAATCGATTCTCCATCTCCAATGTCTGGATTTTCTTCTCAAGTGTCATTGTAAGCTCTGTCAATTCACGTACGCTCCGCTCAAGTTGTTGTTCTTTCAACTTCTTCTTGATCCTGAAACGCGCAGAGGCGGCGGTATTTCTCTTCCTCTTATCAAGTTCTGGATCTCCAGTCGAGAGTTCGTCTTCAGGAAGCTTGGGCAAGTCTAATGAAGGACCGTTGCGGGATCTCGAAGATGATCTTGACCGAGAAGCAGCCTTGTTCGTGGTGGTGGTAGAAGATGATCCGCCCAATACAGCAGCAAGAACTGAGGACGTTGCACTTGAGAGTGCAGATGTAGAAGCAGAAGATGAAGATGATGAAGAGGTCCCTGCCATGGATGCAAATGGATTGAACGTACCAATAGATAAGCCATTTCCATTGGTAAGAGATCCCGAAGATAGTGGGGAGGCTGAAGTAACGGCTGCATTGTGCGATCCCAATACAGAATTCGTAATTGAAGGATTTGCAAATGAGGGTCCTGTTGGGAATGACGTTGCCAAGTTCGAAAGTGTAGATTGCGTCTTGGATTTTTCATGCTGGGCTATTAATGCGGCAAGGGCATCAATCTGAGTGTTGGATAATCCAGCAGCAATGAGCGAGCTTTTGGCTCCAGGTGGCACAGGCACTTTGGGAAGCCCAGAAAGAATGTCCTGTGGTGCCGCTGTGGTTGGTATTTGCTGTTGTAGTTGCTGCTGTTGTTGTTGAAGAAGGAGAAGCTGTTGTTGTTGTTGTTGTTGTTGTTGCTCTTGTTGATGCTGTGTGATAGAAGCAGAAGGTGAGTTAGAATTGTAATGGAGAGAGTTCAACAATCCCGAATTGGAATTAACCACCAAATCTGAGAGAGACAATTGTGCGTTGTTGTTTGATTTGTGGTTATTGTTTTTGTTCTGATTCGTTGAGAGGCCAAACGCTGTGTGGCTGTTGAAAGCATCCCCACTTTCGATCTTGATATTGTCCTTGTTGTCATCGTCTTCATCCTTAGGGAATTTTGGTTTCTCTTCATCTGGGAAGACAAAGGAATCACCAACAAATGCAGCGAGCTCGGCTGTCAATCTGTCATCGAGGTGAGTTGGATCATCAATCTCAGGCATAAAAGTGTCAACGTACACGAGTTGTTCCAAGAGAGCCGTTGAAGTGAGATCACTGTTGTAATTGTCACTTGTGGAGTTGGAAGCACTGTTGTTACTCCTGGTGCCTGACCCACTGGAAGATGAAGTGTTGTTATCCATGGTTGTTTCGTATATACGTGGGGAAGGATAGAGGATAAAAAGCGTGTGCTGACAGTGGTGATAACAACAAAGTATAATAGAGCTCAAGAAAATTAAACAAGAGAGATGGAGAGAGATGAAGTCAAAGACTGATTAGAACGACGTGAACAAGTCAGGAAATAGTAGAAAGAAAAGAGGATAAATAAATGTTTCGTTCTTGTTGATGATGATGATGATGTTTGTCAATGTATGTTGATGGAGCAAGCCACAAGGTAAAAAAGCAACATGTGGCGCATTTAAAAAAAATTGCTAAGAGCACTGGCGTGTGTTCACGTGACTGCTGAAGGTTTTGTATGGCAGAAAGCAATGTGTGGCGCTCAAGTTTTAAATGCCACACTTTTTTGATTTCTTTTTTTTGTGTCAACGCACAGTTGACATGTTAAGAAGAAGCTCTATTTTTTGTTAGTGGATAATTGGTCTTTGACTTCATACCTTTCTCTCTCTCTCTCTCTCTCTCTCTCTCTCTCTCTCTCTCTCTCTCTCTATTGGACTCCTTAATTTGAAAGGTTCTTTCTCTTTGGGGAACCATTTTATCCCTCTTGAGTTTATTCTATATCTCTTTTTTTCTCATCGAAACCAACCCACAATCCCCCTGAAAAATACAAGGCCTATATATACAAAACTCTCTTTACGTGTGACTTTCTTTCTCATATACCATATACATATTATTTCAGTAGTATTCAAACAGTCAATGTCACAACGTGTGAGTGTAGAAACTTTCCATGAAATCAGAAATAGCCACAGCATCACAAGGATCAACAGTCTCAGGGAACTGCGGCTCCTCAACTGGGTCTTGATCACTTGGTAGCTCCTTCAGAACCGTGAAATCTGTCAAGTTTCTGTCTTCCTTCAAATCAAAGAAAGAAGGATCAATTTTTTTGTCATGAACATCATTTTGAGTGCTCTCCTTTCTGAGTTTCGAGTATCTTGGTAGTGATATTAATAGATTTGCTTGACGGCGACAATGCTCATTGGTGTCCTTCAGAGAGGGTATCAGACTGCTGATCCGGTGTGAGTGGCAAGAGCCAGTGTAGAAAGGTCTTGCCCTTTCATCAGTTACTGGATGCAATTTGGGGCTTTGTGCCATGGAAGAAGTAACAGCAACTGAGAGACCTGCTGGAGCCTTAACACAGCGAAAATCCTCAATCTCAGAAACCAACTTTCTCTTCCGCAGAGAAGCATGGTTTTGAGCAGGAGCACAAGTAAAAGAATGTGTTGGCTGACTTTCCAATTGTTGAGATATCTCTGGAAGTGAATTCCTGAAGGCAGGTGGATGTGCTCTATGAGCTCTAATCAACTCTACCTCAGACAATGGAGACGGTCTGTTGACTCCACCAGTTGAAGTCCTAACCATCCCATTTTGGTGGTAAATGTAGTTTGAAGAAGTACTGTTTGATCTGTTCAATGGATCATTAAACTGGAGGCTATTGAGCTTCTTTGTGGCTTCAGAAAGCTTGCGGTGGGTAAGATCGTAAGTCATTTGATTGAATAAGGCACACACAGATGTGATGAGTGATAAAAGTTGTAAGCTGGGGGCTCGAAAAGTGGAAGGTAGGTCCTTCTTAAATACACCATTCTTCAACCTCTCAATCTCAAATACTTTCATGATGAGAGGTTTATTACGCTCCAGGATTTCTGGCCAGCTCCTTCGGGAATCTGAGCAGATCTGGTTAAGAAACATCATCACATCACAGCCTTTTGAAAAACACATTCATATGGAGAAAAACACTTCAAAACAGGGCAACTACACCTCAAGACAGTAAATAGCTTACTGTTGTGACGAGACATTCTTATGATCATAACGTTAAATGGTATGGAGGAGAATGTAATTGAAGTGAGAGGTTATATCCAGGAAACCTTCTCAGTTCATGCAAGATTTGATCTTCAACTCTCAAAACCTCTCAATTGCCACTCTACTTAGTGAGGAGACATTATACAGTAGCCATCAGACTTCTCCTCTGAAGCCTCTTATATGACTTGATATTCTTTTCCCTAAAAGCTGATGTAGCATCTTGGATAGTATTTATAAAGCGGAAACATGCTTCCGAATAATATGATATCACCAGGCTTCGGCTCCGGCCGGATACTCAAAAAAACTAAAAAATAGAAGTCTTCTTTCAACTTCTTTACGCGTTAAATCACCATTGTTGAACATTAACTAAAATCCTCAATAGCCACAATGCTCAAGTACCCCAGAACACCCATTGTCCGTGGTGCCAATTTCTGTATTGCTGCAAATACAGCACGTTGCACCGCACGTTGGATCTCCACCACAAAGACTCCGGCCAACTTGGAACCAGGCTCCGCAGAAGCCAGTGATGCTGAGGATGCCAGTGCCACCACGTTGGCTGATAAGAGAGATGCCAAGAGAGTGACTGAGCATTTTGAGAACAAGGGTCAAAGAGCAACTTGGCTGATGGCTCTTGCTGAGAGAAAACGCCAATTGGCTCAGGGAAAAGTGATCGACTCATTCTCTTACAACACTCCTCAGACACCAGTCATTCAGGAGAAGACCAGGGCAGAGTCCTTCAGTTACTTATCTCTTCCATTTAAAGAGGATATTTGGCTCGCAGACTTCTACGCTTCTGCTGCAGGAAGATTGCGAATGGGCCAGTTATTTCAAGATCTCGATGCACTGGCTGGAAGAATCGCATACAGACACGTTTCTCCTGCTTCTCCAATCATCGTTACCGCCAGTGTCGATCGAATCTACATGTTGAAGAGAGTTGATGATATTCTTCACAAGAACTTTATCATCTCGGGATCTGTCGTATGGACTGGTCGATCCTCTATGGAGATTGTCATCAGAGCCTCCACTACCGACGGCCCTGTGAAGGAGGACCTCAAGGAAGAAGATATCAATGATGAAGATGTGTTTTTGACCGCTAACTTCACGTTTGTGGCTAGAAACCCAGAAACACACAAGTCCTTCCCTGTCAACAGATTACTACCTATAACTGAAAAGGAGTGGGTTGAGTTTAGAAGAGCAGAGTCCCACAATGCTGCTAAAAAGGTGAAGGCCACCAAGGAGACGTTATCGAAAAAGCCGCCTACAATGGAAGAGTCAGAGATGATCCACAACATGTTCTTGGAGTCAAAAAAGCTTGTCCAATTGAAAGACATGCCAAAGAACATTAGCTTTATGAAGGATACTGTCGCCAACTCCACCAGTTTCATGCAGCCACAGTACAGAAACAGACATTCGTACATGATCTTCGGTGGATACTTGATGAGACAAACTTTTGAGCTAGCATACTGTACCGCAGCCTCATTCTCCCGTGCCTTCCCTAGATTTGTTTCATTGGACTCTACTACTTTTAGAGCCCCAGTGCCAGTCGGTTCTGTCTTGTACATGCAGGCATCCGTTGTTTACACCGAGCACATCCACGAGGCCGATGTGAAGCCTTCTAATGCTGTCACTGACAAGGAACAGTATGATGGATTTTTGCACTTTGACTCCGCTCCTGCAAACAAGTTGACGAATGATCCAAAGGACTTTTTGAACAGACCTGGTACTCTGGTCCAAGTCAAGGTTGACACTTCTGTGAGAGACCTGAACGACACTGAACACACACCATCCGGTACGTTTATTTATTCCTACTTCGTCCCAAGGGATGCCACAGAGGAAGGTCAGCCAGATCCAGGCTACTCTTCTGTTATCCCAGAGACATATTCTGAGATGATTGAGTTTGTTGAGGGAAGAAGAAGAGCTCAGGAAACTGCTCGTTATGCACAGCAGATCAAGCAGCGTTGATTTTATCTTTTTGACTCATATTTATAATATCCTGATATTCATAATCGCCTAAATTCCTAGAATCTACTTTATTCAAAAAAAATTATAGTCCATTACATCATTATAAAAATCTATTAAAATTGACACACAACATAAGACAAAAAAGAGAACACAATGAGAGACAACAGGGAAACAAAAAAAGAAACAAAAACAAAAAGAAACAAGAGTTCATAAACTTCATCACAACTGGGGGAAAATCATGGAGACTCAATCTCAGCTGTCTCACCAGCACGTGTAATATCGTCGCTGACATCAGCCTTCGAAGAGCGTACCTTGTTATTGAAATTCTTAAGTTGTGCTTTGGAGTGGTTCTGGTGTTGAGTAAACGAACCTTCACTCTCAAATGAGAACTGGGTCTTGTCCTGTTGTTTCCACTGAACTGCACCATCCTCTGCCTGAACTGGGTAGAAGGCCTCACCTGTAGACTCTGTGTTCATGGAAGAGAATGAAGTGTCAACTTCAAAGCCTCCGACTGGTGGTTGTGGGGTATCCTCTTCCTTAAGAATATCCAAGTTTGTGCCTCTGGAGCCTCTATTGGATTTTAAGTTATCTCTGCTGTGGTTGTTGATATTGTCAGTAATGTTACCATCACTGTCGAGTCTCTGGATGTTTCCGCTATCGTCTCTCGTCAAGATAGAAGAAGCTGTGGATCCCAAGAATGCCGAATCTCGGAAACCAAGGTTGGATTTTCTTGGGTCTCTCACAATGTCATCATCATCGGCCAATCTGATACTGAATAGCTCGTTGGTGGACACCGTCGCAAGCGACGCCAGGGACTCTCTGTTGATTCTAGAGTCGATGGTTTGTCTCCAAGACTTCTTAGGAACAGGGTCAGTAACATCTGTAGGACCCATCAACAAGTCAGTACTTTGAGCCTGGACTGCATCAACGTACATTGAGGAGCGAGTGTCATCGTTGGAATCATCATGGATGGATTCGAAAGAGGCAACGTTGGTGGTTGATGAAGTATTGGACTCGTGTTCAAAGTAATCCTTCTCATCCAACTTCAACACGTTTAACGCACCCAGTCTCTGTGGTTCGTTCCAGCTGGCCTTCTCGTTGTTCAAGCTTGAAGACTCGGAGCCTGAGTCAGCTGCACCGGCCATACCACCACCGCCAGAGACTGGAGATCTTCCGTTAGGACCATTAGCTGGATTTCCAAGAATAGGACGCGAGATCTTTGGAGATTTCTCCTCGTCTGCGTCGTCGCCATTCTTGGAGCCCCGTTTCTTGACGTAGCAGCAGCAGAAGAGCAAAATGGCCACTAAGATGACAAACACCGGGATGCCGACACCAAGACCAATAGCCAGGGCCTTTTTGTTCACACCAGAGGATTTCCTGTTGGAAGCACCGGTGGCGGAGGAGTCTGAGTCCTCGGTAGCAGTTGGTTCAGATGTGGATTGAGTAACAGCAGCTGTAGATGTGGACTTGTGGGAAGAAGAAGAAGAAGAAGAGGTCTTGGTAGATGAGTGAGAGTGTGAGCTGGAGCTCGAAGAGCTTAATGGGTCAACACCATAGATCTCAAAGCTGAGCTCATCACTCTGATTTCCCTTTTCGGCAATAACAGTAACAGAAGTCTCCTCAAAGCTGTCTGGAGTCTCGCCGTTAATGGTCAAGTTCGACTCGTGGAATGAGAGCCAGTCAGAGTCATCGCCAAACTCAACAGAGATGTTTGTGGAGCCAAAGTCAGTGAAGTCTGATGGGAGGAAGTAGTACTGGAAGTATGAGCCCCTGGTTGCATTGGAGTACTTAAAGGACTCAACAGTGAACAAAGAGGAGATCGACTCGATCATGAAGAATAATGTGACAGCGTTTGAGTAATCGTCATAGATCGTCACGTTGAACACAGAAGTATCAGACTCATCGTAGTTTTCAGGAATAGTGCCCTCAAGAGTGAAGTCGTTAAGGACCAGCCATTCAGGAGCACCTTCCAAGACAGAATACGAGATATTGTCCTTGGAAACAGGAACACCATCCTGATATACACTCTCTAGAGGAAGCTGATAGTTGAGGACATCGCCAGAAGACCCATTGATGTTGATAGTGTCCTTCAATGTGGTGGTCAGCTCGTGTGCACCAACGGTGATACCAAAGTCAACGTACTTGCCGGTGTAACCAGCGTAGTCTGTAGCGATGAACATGAAGGAGTACTTAAATCCTGGAGCGATCTTGGAGTTGGCTGGAGGAGTAACACCGGAAAATCTAAGGTTGGCAGCGTCGAAGAACATCCAATTTGGCAATGGCGTTCTATCAGAAGATCTACCGTAGTAGGCCTTTATGTTGTCGTCTGAGTCGAATGTCTTGGAGTCGAAGGTGACGTTGAACACTTCTCCCGGGGAAAGCACAAGGGAGTCGATTCCGTTTGTCTGTCCAAAGTCAGCGAGCTGGTTTAATACGGTGAACTCAGTGGAGGTGACTGGTCCCTCAGAACTCGAGACGACAAGGGAGTATTCCTTGGAGTAATTGCCTTCAGTGTCGGCACAGACAAGGGTGAATTTCACGCTATCACTCACATCGTCAGAGGAAGGCGTACCGGTCAATGTTCTGGAAGCGGAGTCGAAGGAGAGCCATGAGGGAAGGTTGTCGGCGTAGTACTGGACAGGACTGGTCTTGGAGAGGAACGTCTCGTTGTTGATCTGGAAGTTGTAGGCCTGCTCAACACGCGCAACGTCTGGAAGTTGTTCGTTGAACGGGAAGGCTTCATAGGGGATAGCGAGCACTGTGGAGATGACCCAAGCTACAGCGATAAGCTGTGGTCGGAACATCATTGTCAGTGGTAAGTTATTACTTGTTGAACACCTGAGTTGTAGAAGTTGAAGATGAGAGGGATAAAGTTAGTAACCACTAACAAACATGGAGAAGTATTTTTTGAAGATATCATAAAAAATGAAACCTTTCCTTTTTCTTTCTTCATATGCTTCATTAATGTTCAGGTATGTACCTTTCCCTTTCCAAAGGAGTGATGCGGTATGCTAGTAAACATCAAACGCGTTGTACGCAGGACGCGTTTTTGAAACGCGACTTGGCCTAAATTTTACGCGCCAACTCGCGCAACTGGAAGGAGGGGGAAGTGTCTCAGGTTTAATGAGGAATAATTATACCATAAAGGGTAATACCTTTATTTATTCAGGGATCACCACTGACCAAATTAGGAATACTCCATTTCCATTTTCTCTTCTTTCATGTTATTGCAAAATATAATTTTTTGTCTCAATCAGCCTGTCAAGAATGTTATATACAAGTGAAGTATAGTACCCCCAAAAGACACTCCTGATCAAAAAAAAGAGAACAGTAACTTCTGTAGATTGAGATCCTCTTATAAGAGAATCTCTGATTTCTACAGTGGAAAACAAAATTAATTTGTACAGTGATGATATTCTAATGAAATGTGTACTCCCTACATACAAAGGGGGTTGATAGTTATGTTCCCCGGGCATGTTTCGCGAAAAAGGTATTGTTGATCGTCGGAGCTTTACAAAACAAGCGGGAGAGGACAATGACCGAAAGCACCGAAACTCAGTAATAAAAGGAGATCCACATACAATCACACACACTAAAACGCACTAATCTATTTACAAAGATGTCCCCAAAACTGGAACAGTGGGAGATTAAGAAATACTGGGAGATCTTCTCCGGCTTGAAGCCTGTTGATAACAAGCTCTCAGGTGACAAGGTGTCCGTTGTCCTCAAGAACTCCAAGCTGAGTGATGATAAGCTCACACGTATCTGGGACTTGGCTGATATTGATGCTGATGGGAGCTTAGATTTTGAGGAGTTTTGTATTTGTATGAGACTCATTTTTGATCTGGTCAATGGGAAAGTTTCTGTCTTGCCCTCACAATTGCCTGAATGGCTTATCCCCTCAAGCAAAGCACATTTGATCCAGGCTAATAAGGCACTCACTGGCCAAGACCAGATGCAGAGATCTTACTCTGACTCAGATGATGAGGACCATCCAGGAGCACAGTTTGATTGGTACATTTCCCCTGGTGACAAGACAACGTATGAACAGATTTACTCTTCTGCTTCTGATAGATTTGGAAGAATCACATTTGACTCATTGAGTGGTCTCTATTCCTCATTGTCCAATGTTCCTGACACTGATGCCAGTTTTGCATGGAACTTGGTGAATCCAAGATCCTCTGAAACAATTGATAAGGATCAGACTTTGGTGTTCTTACACATTCTTAATCAGCGTGAAAGCGGTAAGGCTATGCCTAGAGGTGTTCCGCCATCTCTAAGAGCAACCTTCTCCAAAGAGACGCCAGACTACTCGTTGGATTCACACCAGGCCACGGTTCAGCAATCTAAGCCTGCTTCTAAGCACACTTTTGCAGAGAACTACTTGGAGAGGATTGGAGGTTCCGGGCTAGCCAAGAATACAAAGGGCACTGATTTCTCATCCACACAGGGCACAGATTGGGAAGAAGTAAGATTGAAAAGAGAATTGGAGGATTTGGAGAAGAAGGTAGCAGAGGCTGAAGCAGAGGCTGAGCGGAAGAAGAATGAGAGATTGAATGGCTCCTCCACGAACAGAACTCTGCGTGTAAGAAGAGAACTAGAACAGCTGCTGGATTACAAACAGAAGCAGCTGGTTGAAGACAGTAAGGGTTCAGATCTCAGTGGTATCGCTAGTGACGTTGACACAGTTGAGAGTCAAGTGAAGGTGCTGGAGCAGTTTTTGGATCAGAAGAAGGCAGAATTGTCACAGTTGCAGAGCCAAATTGCCCAAGCCAGATGAGATCTCTATAATATGTAAGATTTTATGTATGACATCTGTTTTCTTTGTTATAGCATCACAGATCTCTAGACCTTGAGACTCATATCCCCACGTAATAAAGTTTTCTAGTCTCTCTCTCTTGACAAATCGCTATGGGTGTGGCTGTAAACTCCGGGCCGCTTGCCCAGCTCATGGACTTTTCCTTGATATCTAGCCACAAATCCCCAATTGGCCTTCTCTGATTGCAGCGGATCACAGACGACCGAAGAGGTCAGTTACTCGGGGAGATTCTCTAGAAAAAAAAACCAATAAACTTTAACAAAAAGAAAGAAAGAACAAAAAGGGTGGGGGAAGAGTGTTCCTGGTGTAAGCATCTCATCGCGAAGCCCGTTAAAAGTTGAGGGAGACTGGTAGGTCTTTCTTTCTCTTTCTGTATGTCTTCCTCTTATCTTCGTAAGGACTTCTACATTCCTCAATGTTTCCATTGTTTAACATCTTGATTTCCATCTCCATTTTCTTTTTTTAGGTGAACTTCAACTCAAAGTACCGGGATGTGTGTGTGAGAGAGAGGCTTTTAACGCCGGGGTAATGAAAAAGAGACTTGTTGCAGACGGCGTGAATTGTTCATGCATAATAATAAACATCTCCAGAATCAAAGAGGAGACTCCTATTTTGCTCTTTGTTCTAGGCCCTTTTCCAATATAATAGAAATTTTGGAATATTATTATTCACAGCTCTTCACCCCCTTCCCTCCCAATGCTCTATGTTTTCTCTCCTTAATGGTTGGCCTTTTTCCTTTTCTCTTTTGCCTTTGCCCCTCGTCCCTCGCCCCACTTCCCCGGAAAACTAAAAACACTGAAAATTTTAGATCTGTTTCTCGGTCTTAAGCTCACTTATAAAAAAAGAAATTATGTAGTACCTTCTATCCGCTTACCAACGTACGGTCATCCGGTCTTGCTAGGGCTGTGTGTGTACCCCAGATTTCGGTGTAATGCTTACAAATATATCCGCCGAGTCTTTCTTTCCTTTTTTGTTTGGGAAGGCATGTGGGAGTTGGTGTTCGGCGTAGGGCTTTAGCGCATCATCTTGGTTCGTCCCCCCGGTTTCTCGCAGATGGTGGGAATATTATATTGGTTGTAAGTCTCTTTAATGATTAGAAATTAGGTATATCTAATTATACTAGCTCTGATATTAACGGTACTATGAGAACTCTGTTGGAGATGGGATGGAGTTTAGACTAAGTTTCCCAATCGTACGGCCCTGCACCTTTTGTCCCAACACAGGGCCGGATATCTTTCACTGCAGCTTCTTCTTGGGGGACCCTCCGCCCCCACCGCTTCTCTCGGTAAGTAAGAAAGGCTATGGAGACTCGTTGGGAAAGAAATCCCCCTTTTTGATGGGTCTTGAGCCCCACAAAATGACGAATTCTTTGGCCATGTTCAAAACTCCCGATCTCCGATTTCCAACTCAAAATATATAAAGACCCATTCGATCCCCCTTCAACCTCTTGTCATTTTGTTTGTTGTATCCTCTTTCTTTCCTACCCCTTCCAGTTGCTTACACAGTTTAACAAAATGTCTGCTCCAACTTCTGTCACATACACTTTGCCAAATGGCATCACATACGAACAGCCAACTGGTCTGCTCATCAACAACGAGTTCGTCAAGTCTGTCTCCGGTAAGACATTCGCTGTCAACAACCCAGCCACAGAGGAGAAGATTTTTGACCTCTATGAGGCTGACAAGGAGGATGTTGAGATTGCCACACAGGCTGCTTACAAGGCCTTCAAGTCCTGGTCTGTCGTTGAGCCAAAGGTTAGAGCTAAGGCTCTCTTGAAGCTCGCTGACTTACTCGAGGAGGAGGCTGAGACTTTGGCTTCCATTGAGTCGCTTGACAACGGTAAGGCCCTCCACTGCTCCAGATATGATGTCGGTATTGTCGTTGAGTACATCAGATCCTGTGCTGGTTACTCCGACAAGGTTGACGGTAGAACCATCAACACCGGTGACGGCTACTTCAACTACACAAGAAGAGAGCCATTGGGTGTCTGTGGTCAGATCATCCCATGGAACTTCCCATTGCTCATGTGGTCCTGGAAGATTGGTCCTGCCTTGGCCACCGGTAACACCGTTGTCTTGAAGCCAGCCTCCGCTACTCCATTATCCGCCCTCTACGCCTCCGCCCTGGCTGTTAAGGCCGGTATCCCAGCTGGTGTCATCAACATCGTTCCAGGTTCTGGAAGAAAGTGTGGTGATGCCATCCTCAGACACCCATTGATCAAGAAGATTGCCTTCACTGGTTCTACCGCCATTGGTAGAGACGTTATGATCGCTGCTGCCCAGTCCAACTTGAAGAAGGTCACATTGGAGCTTGGTGGTAAGTCCCCAAACATTGTCTTCAATGACTGTGACGTTGAGTCTACTGTCAAGAACTTGGTTACTGGTATCTTCTTCAACGGTGGTGAGGTCTGCTGTGCCGGTTCCAGAATCTTCATCCAGGACGGCATCTACGATGAGGTTTGCGCCAAGTTCAAGGAGGAGGCTGAGAAGCTCAAGATTGGTGACCCATTCGGTGAGGGTGTCTACCAGGGTGCTCAGACCACTCCAGACCAGTTTCAGACTGTCTTGGACTACATCAAGAAGGGTCAGGAGGAAGGTGCTAAGTTGTTGACCGGTGGTAAGAGAATCGGTAACAAGGGTTACTTTGTCGAGCCAACCATCTTCATTGACTGTAAGCCGGATTACACCATTGTCAAGGAGGAGATCTTCGGTCCAGTTGCTGCCATTACCAAGTTCCACACCATTGACGAGGTTATTGAGATGGCTAACAACTCTGAGTACGGTCTCGGTGGTGGTATTCACACCAAGGACGTTAACAGAGCCATGGATGTCTCTCAGAGATTGGAGTCTGGTATCATCTGGGTCAACACCTACAACGACTTCCACCAGAACGTTCCATTCGGTGGTTACAAGGAGTCTGGTATCGGTCGTGAGATGGGTGCTGAGGCTTTGGACAACTACACCCAGGTCAAGGCTGTCAGAATGAAGCTCACCAAGTACACCGAGTAAAAAGTGCCCATGATTATGATTGGGTCGACTCTTTCTACTGGAGTTGAGGCTGGAGACTGGTTTCTCTTATGGGGTCCCCCCAGTAGGCAGTTTATGTGAATGACTTTATGTTCTATATATTCGAATAGGGATAGTTTTATTGGTTTATTCCTCAAAGTAGTGTCAATAGAGTCAAATCCGTACCAAAATCTGGGGGAAACAGAGAGAGAAATGCGACTGTTGCCGAAACAAGCTTATAATAAAAATTGCGCCATTTTGCGTCAATTTAATTTTCGCCATTAAAGCCTTTGACGCAAAGGTTGTGTGACAAAATGCAGAACTACATGACACTGTGGGGTGATCTCTGGTAAAGAGTTAAAATTATTCTCTGTTATTTAGTAGACGTGGTGAAGTGAAAGAGATTGCTGACCTTCGGAATTTTTCGACCCCGCTCTCAATTACGGAGTCCTCATCTTCCTCTCACTCAGATCATGAACTTCTTTGAGGTTTTGGAGTATTTTTCGTTTTTCGCCACTTGTCTAATGAGGTAATTTTCGCGTCAAGTCTTTCACGTGCTTTTCTTATTTCTTTTTTTTTCTTTCTTTTTGTTGTGTGTGGATCTTTGATTTGTTGGCATTTGGCGTGGACCCGGTGGCCGCGAGCGGGCGCCAACGTGTTCCGAGCACGCGCGCGAGAGAATCGACATCCACCCCCTCCCTCCCCATTAAATCTTCCTCCACCCAACAAAGTTTGTTGACACTTTATTACCCATTACTTCCCTTCTGAAGAACAAGGACACTATCACAATCCACATATATTCAAACAGTAAGTTGTCTCATAAGGGTGTATTAGTGAATGGTAATTGACTTCTCTACAATTCTTCTCTTTTTCTAAATCTTTGCCGCCCGTCAGAGTGGGGAAAAGAAGCTCTTCTCTTTAGAAGAAGAGCCCATGTGTCACAGAGTGGTTAGCGCCCTGCTCGACCAGTCAAATCACCATTCACTTTGTATTCTCTCAATTCCTCGAGCAGTAACTAACAATGTCTTTACCTAGTGGCTCCAGTTGTTTTCTCTGACATTTCCAAGAACCAGAACGGTCTCTTGAACAAGGACTTCTACCACGCTTCCCCAGCTGCTATTGAAGTCTCCACCCAGGCTCCAAACGGTGTCACCTTTACCACCAAGGGTAAGACTTCCCCAAAGAACGGTGCTATTGCTGGTAACGTCGAGGCCAAGTTCTCCGACAAGGCCACCGGCTTGACCTTGACCCAGGGCTGGAACACCGCCAACGCCTTGGACACCAAGATCGAGCTCGCTGAGGCTTTGACCCCAGGTCTCAAGGCTGAGTTGTTGACCTCCTTGATTCCAAACGCCTCCAAGGGTGCTAAGTTGAACTTGATCTTCAGCCACCCATCCGTCACTGCCCGTGCTTTCTTCGACTTGTTGAAGGGCCCATCTTTCGTTGGTGACGCCACCGTTGGCCACGACTCCTTCACTGCTGGTGCTGAGGTTGGTTACGACATTGCCTCCGGTAAGGTCACCAGATACTCCACTGCTCTCGGTTACGCTCAGCCACTGTACAACGTTTCCGTCACCGCCACCTCCAACTTGTCCGTCTTCTCCGCTGCTTACTACCACAAGGTCTCCCCAGTGACCGAGGTCGGTGCTAAGGCCACTTGGGACTCCAAGGCTGATGCCGCTGCCGGTAAGTCTGTTGGTATTGAGACCGCTGTTAAGCACGTCTTGGACTCCACCGCTTTCGTTAAGGCTAAGGTTGCCGACTCTGGTATCACTGCCGTCTCTTACAACCAGGTCTTGAGACCAGGTGTTAAGTTGGGTCTTGGTGCTTCCTTCGACGCCTTGAAGTTGTCTGAGCCAGTCCACCAGTTGGGTTGGTCCTTGACCTTCACTGCTTAAGTCTCGTCAACTTGAGTTTTAGTGTGCCCTCTTTTTTATATTTTCTATATGATGGGAGGTTGATCCTCTTTATTGGTACCAAATACAATGTGCTTTACCACGGCTCCTGTAATGTTATATCTATTTATGTGTTAACATTGAGATCAATTGCCTAATAAACATACTGTTTTATACAAAAGGGATAACTATTTAAAACCCCCATAAAATGACTGGTAACTATCGTGGCCCTTACCAGATCCGCGATATTCAACGACCTTTTTTTTTTATTTACCTTTTGACCTCAAGCAAAACAAACTGAACCAAGAACAAGGCAGCAAAGAAAAAACACATAGTTTTGTCTTCAAAGTCTCTACAACAACCACTCAGGCGTCATGAGTGAGGTCAAAGACGAGTTTCCAACTGATGCTAGTGATGTATGTACTTTTATCTGTTCTTTTTTCCTTTGTTCATTTTGCCCCCTGGTGACCTACTTGTGGAAACCTCAAAGAATTCAACATGCTTTTAGAACAGCTACTAACAGTATCAGTAACAGGACTTTGGCTACAAATCTCTAGGTAACTCAATCCAGCTTGTATCGGACTACAATGAGAATCTGCCATACAAACAGCTGAACAACTTTGCTTATGCGCCGCACGCTGATATCTTTGCAGCTGCTGGTCCATCCGAACTCGTCATCGGTAAGCTCAGCGATTTGAAACGTGACATCACCAATGAGTCTACATCATTCACTACTGGAAAGTACACTGTATCCATTGCTGGAATCAATTCTGTGGCCTTCACAAAGGATGAAAAGACACTAGCCTTATCCGTGAATGATGAACTACGTGTCGCTTTAGTGAGCAACTACAGCACACTATCAACTACCAGCTTTCAAACTGTCAAGGCCAACAGCGCAATTGAGAAGATCACAGCTTGTCCGTCAAATTCCATTTCATTTGCTGTGTTGGACTCTGAATCAACTCTTTACTCCTTCCGGCTGCCATCCACGCTAACACCAATTGCCTCTGATGTTATTGACTTCAGTTTCTCACCAAAGGGTAAGCAAATTGCAATTGCAAAAAAGGATGGTACAATCAGACAAATCACTCTTGATGGAACTGGGAAGCTTACAATTACACGTCCTGCTGAAGTTGAAGAAGATGGCTTGCTGCCCTTGTCCGTGTTTTGGGTCTCCACTACCACATTCTTTGCCTCATATGGTTTGGAGCTCAAGTACGAAGCAAGTGAAGAACCCTCATTCGATCTCAGATTCTTCATCATCACTCATGATACCTCTACCAAGTCCAACACATTCCAAGAATCATTTGATGCCGTTCCTGCCTTTAGTTCCGTGTGGAGAAAGCATTCTGTCTACGCATCCTCACTTCATAACCTGTCTACTACACTGCCACAAATCACATTCTTTGCATCCTCTACATCAGCGGACATTTCAGCATTAACACCATCTGATATTATCCAATCTGCGGATGACTCCACACGAGCTGCACTCCCACTCAATGACGCCACGGGTAACGATGTGAATGCAATCGGTCTCATTACAGATGTCAAAATGAAAGAGACTGTCATTGAACCTTGTGCTGGTGTCTCCGAAGCTCAATGGCTTCCAACATTATGGGTATTGGGTCAAGATGGTAAAGTCCAGGGATGGTATATATACCATGTCCATGACTTGAAGAATGGCTCTTTCAAACAGGATGGCCCACTTGCCTTTGAGGATGCGCTCTTTGCCACTGCTTCTGGAGCCCAGTCTGCGCCTGCGCCTGCTTCTTTCACTGAGCCTAAGCCTACTTTCTCGTTCGGGAACTCCACAAATGCTACCCCGTTCGGTGCACCTTCTACGGAGTCCAAGCCAACTGCAAGCTTTGGAAATACCACCTCTACACCAAGTACCGCTGCACTAGCTTTTGGATCTACAGGATTTGGCGCATCCACCTCAAACACACCAGTAGCCTCTGGATTCGGATCTTCCGGGTTTGGTTCCTCTACAACTCCAGCATTTGGATCAACTGGCTTTGGATCTGGTTCCACTCCAGCATTTGGCTCCTCAGGATTCGGTACAGCTAAGCCAGCTTTCGGTAGTTCAGGATTTGGTCCCTCCGGTTTTGGCTCCACACAACAGTCAGACGCTGCGTCGTTTAAGACAACGGGTTCTACTTTTTCCATGGGCTCTGGTGCTACTGGTTCAACTGCATTTTCTGCCTTCTCTGGTGCTAATGCGAACTCGCCGTTTGCCAAACTGGCTGACAAGAAGGATGCTTCGCCGTTTGGAGAAAAGAAGGATAACTCATCTCCGTTTGCTTCTTTTGCTTCAAATCAGAACAAGGATGCTTCTCCATTCGCATCGCTGAACAAATCTGTGGAAAAGAAAGATGTGCCTTCACCTTTTGCTTCTTTTGCTAAAAATGGGGAGAAAAAGGATACAGCCTCTCCATTTGCTTCGTTTGGTAAGACTGAAGAAACGAAGGATACGACCTCTCCATTTTCCTCTTTCGGTAAGATTGATGAGAAAAAGGATACCGCTTCTCCATTTGCTTTATTCGGTAAGACTGAAACTGCCTCCCCTTTTGCATCCTTTGGAAAGACTGACGAGAAGAAGGACGTCCCATCGCCATTTGCTCCAGTTGGTAAGACCGAGGAAAAATCTCCATTTGCTTCATTGGCATCCAATGAGACCAGATCTTCCCAAGCTTCTCCATTTGGAGCCTCGTCTGCGACACCGGCATTCTCATTTGGCACCTTCAAACCAGCTGCTCAGTTGGACACCACCTCTTCAACCTCCACGGAGAAACCATTCACACTCGGATCTACCTCTTCTACAGGATTTGGATTTGGTAATACAGAGTCATTCCTTGGTGGTACGAAGGAGGCATCCGTCCCACTTCCAGAATCTGACGATGAGTTTGACTCTGATGAAGATGAAGAGGATGAAAACTCGAGTGATGGCGAAGAGGTTCCATCCCCACTGGCTAAGCCTGTTCAACCACCTTCAGCAAATGCTCCAACTGGTCCGACCTCATTCAATACCTCCGCTAGTTCTGGATTTAGTGGATTTGGCTCTACAGCGTTCAACAACACGTCTTTCAAGTTTGGACAAAAGAGTGAAGCTAAGACTGAGGAGAAGCCAACTCCTATAACTCTTAATGTTGGTGGCTCCGGCTTTGCTGCTTTTGCTGATAAAAAGCTAGACTTCGGATCTGCGAACATTTTCGAAAAAGAGAAGAAAATTAAGGATGAATCTAGTGAAGATACCACTACACCAGATCTGAACGTCGAAGAGAGTGGTAAGGAGGATGAGATTGGTGATGAGAATGATGATGATGCTCCTCATGTTGGTGATGAACAACTACAAACTGATACTTCTGCTGAATCTGAGTCTAATGAAAGTCAGGGTCAAGAATCTGAGACTGATATCCCAGAGGACTCCTTTGAAGGGTTTGACGATACTCGTGATGAGACTGGTGTTGAGAGTGATGACGGATTTGAGAATCTAGAAGAGGAGGATGAGCAAGAAATTGATTCTAGTGCTATAGCTGAAGAATTGTCATTTGATGAAGATGATAGCCATGATGACTCCAGAGAGCAAGATCATGAGTCTGATGGAGACGACACCGAAGCTCAGTTGGAAGAGAACGTTGCTGACTTGAACATTGGTGATAAGGCTGAGGATAGTGAACTGTCTCAAGAATTGACAAAGTCTGTTGAAAACAACTTGAAGATTGACGCTGATGCCGCCACTGAAGTTGACTCTTCTGAGTCCTCCAAGAGCTCTAATGATGAGCGACTCTATCTTGAGGCGCAGAAGTTGAATCCTGATGGTTCTCAGAACGATGATGCTGAAAATGAACAAACTTTTACTGTTGTTGGGAGATCCGTTCAGGCTTTAAAATCATCTGCTAATGTCGGTACGCATGCTTATCCCGAGACTTCTCATGCAGCTGTTCATGCGGCTGCTGAGACCACACAAGTTTCTATTCAGACAGAACCTCTAAAGCAAGTGTCGATTTCCACACAAGCATTTGAAGGCGATGAAGCATATTTGGGATCCCACTATTTACCAAAGCTCTTGCCTGCATATGTGCATTTGGGCGATGTCAAATATCCACAATTGTCTAAAGATGAGATTACAAAAGAGCTTGAAGTTATGTTCTATGACACTGAGGCTGAACTGATGGTTATTGAAGAGAACGTTGACCGACTCGGTGAGTTCCTTGCAGATCATTTAAATCCAGTGGTGCAACACACAGAATCTACATTGGATCACAGTGAACAATGGAGATTGTCAGAGGCTTCCACGGTGGTTTCTATTGTCGGTTCTAAGCTTTCTACTGTGTCCAAAACACGTTCCCAGTCGGAATCACAGCTGAAACAGGTTCAGGAGTTGAAAGAATCTATTGAGATCCACACCAAGAGATCTTCATCGCTGATGGAGAAGATTCTCACGATAGAACGCTCTGTTTCTCCAGAGATCTTGGCCGCACGTGGTTTACCGTTTGACTCACAGTTGTTACAAAGCAAGGTCCGTTCAACGTTTAACAAGACTAGCAACGCATTACGTGAAGCTGAAGAGAAACTATTGACGTTGAAAACAGCTGCTAACGTTTTCTATGACGAGGTTCCATCTGCACAGGCGATCCAAGGTATTGTTTCTCATATCAATTCTGTCACGATGGGTTACGCCTCTGAAACTAAGAAACTGAGTGAGCAAATGTCACAGCTCAGTAAGAAACAGGATCAGATTTTGGAAGGTGTTTCTGGTGGTAAGAGACTGTTGTTCAAGGAGGATATTGATCTGAATAGGGGAAATACTTTGATAAAAGTCGATGAGACTGAGAAGAGATTGAGAGCGCAGAGGGCTATTGCGGATGATTTTGCAGGAAAATTAGTGATGGAGGTGAGTTCCAGATTTTAAAATATGAAGTTTCTTTAACAAATATCATATAAATTGTAGTGAGTAGTCTATTTAGAGATGTATCCTGTACATCTTAGCTTCTATATCCATCACAAGTCAGCAACAACAGCCATCATCTGTTTCAACAGAATTTCGTTTTCCTCCTCAGTCCCAATTGTAATTCTCAATGCGCCTGGACAACCAGGTTCATTTCCTCTAAATCTGACAACGACTCCCATAGTGATTGCCAATTTTTCATAAATCTGCTTAGCAAGAGGGCTTGATGGTTTGCCTTGAGCATCGACAATTTGGATGAGGATGAAGTTTGCGTCTTCACCTCCAATGAGCTTATCGATTCTGTCAATTGTCAAAAGCTCCTTGATGAGCTTCCCTCTCTGGGCAACAAGCTTGTCTACTGTGTTTCTCATGTCCTTGATACCTTCTTTGGAGAAAGCTCTCTTTGCGATAGAGGCAGTAGAGGTGGAGATGTTATAAGGGGCCTTGAGGGCATTCAATATCGATGAGAGTCTTTTGCATGAGTAGGTGATTCCGAGTCTGATGGAAGCCAGGCCAAATGACTTGGAGACGGTTTGCATCACCACCAAGTTTGGATATTTGTTGACCAAAGTTGACAATGACGAGCCGATTGGAGCGAAATCGATGTATGCCTCATCTGCAACGACCACGCCGTTGAATTTGTCATTCTCCAGAACTTGCTTGATGAGGTCAAAAGAGATGAGTGTTCCTGTTGGGTTACCCGGGGTTGTGATGTAGACAATGTGGATTGAAGGGTCCTCTTCAAGCGCCTTATTAATTAGTTGTGGCTGGATCTGGAACGAGGAGAAGTCAAGTGGGACTGGAACGATTTTAATGTCATTAATTGTGGCACAGATGGAGTACATTCCATACGTTGGTGGACATGTGAGCAGTTTATCCTTGCCTGGACGACACAGAGTTCTAATCAACGCATCGATGGATTCGTCAGAGCCAACACCAAGACAGATGTTAGCTGGGGTTAGCAGCTCTTCTTTCTGTATGGCGAACTTGTTCTCGCTGTTTCTGAAGTCACAGATTAACTGTTTAAGGTCGACTTGGTGAGGATCTGGATAACGGTGTAAATCAAGGGACTTCTCATCATCGTTGAGGTCAACAACTGTTGGGCCGTAAGCGTTTTCGTTTGCATCAAGGAGAACTCCCTCTTTGAAGTCACTTTTAGTTGTTAATATATCTGGTGAAGATGATGATAAGCTTCATAAAAAACTCACTCCCTGGCACAACGGTATGGCTCCAGTGATAAGATATTTGGTCTGACGAGTGTATCAAGGTTAAAAGAGGACATCTCAATTGGTGGTAGTTATTAGAATAAGAGAGAAAGAAAGAAAAAGAGACTAACAGAAAGAAAGAGATGTATTTCTCTAAAAGCTCGGGTGAGTCAGTAGAAATCAGTCGCGCTCGCCTAAGGGCGATATCCGGGTCAGAGTCAAAAAAGGATCGGAGCGGAGTCCATGTTGGTGTCTGGGTGTTTTGACTTAGTAATGACCTACACCAATCAGAGCTTCATCCCCACACAGTTCCGAGGGCCTTTTCCTTACCTTGATTCAATTTCAAGCTTATATTTATAAACATGATCTAATTTTTCATCTTTCTTATTCCTCTTCATTCTCTAATATCTTAAAGTTTATCTCAGCAAGATGTTTACCTTCACAATCGACAAGGTGCTCAATCCTTACATTCCACGCTCCATTGTACCCCGTCTACCACCATGGCTGGGGAGGTGGGTTGGAGGAAACAAACCAAAACCAGTCCCTGATTATCTGTTATGGCTAGACATCTTCATTGGCTCATTCGTCTCGATCTTGATGATCGAAGGTGTGTTTAAGCATTCACGCATATTCCAGGAGCACCATGCCCCAATCATCATTGCATCGTATGGTGCATCAGCAGTGCTAGCGTTCAATGCAAACACAGCACCTCTTGCCCAACCACGGAACATATTGTTTGGCCACTTCATCTCTGCGTTGATTGGCGTGTGTATCCAGAAGTTGTTTGGTCTCTCGCGTGCTGGAGAAGAGCACTACTACGTTGGCGGAGCACTAGCAATGGCGTTGGCTAGCGTTGCTATGCTCATCACAAACTGTGTTCATCCACCATCTGGAGCATCGGCACTTATCCCTGTTGTTGACGCCAGTGTTCGCAGGATGGGCTGGTGGTACCTCCCTGCTCATTTAGTCAGCTCTGTGTTGATGATCTGTGTGGCTTGCATCACCAATAACGTCTTGAGGAAGTATCCTACTTACTGGTGGACGGCGTACAAAAAGCCAGAGCCAATGAGTGAAGATGAGGAGAAGAAATCAGGTTTTGAGTCCAAAAATCCGACTCAGACAGGTGGAAGTGCTGTGAGTAAAGGTGATGACTCTGTAGCTACGATGGTCTCGGTAAGTAAAAGCCGATCCATTATCATCAGTGCTGAGAAGATAACTACACCTGAAGGGTTGGAGTTGAGCAGGCAAGAGTTGAATGCATTGGAGTCCTTGAGAACCAGATTACAGTCATTGAAATAGGATATATATTTCTCTTTGGTTGTATTTAGAAGAAACTACCCATCGAAGCCGATTGAAGAAAAAAATGGCGCGGACATTAAGTTTTTAAACCGGCCATTCTATTAGGGGGGTAACTTTTACTTTGATTAATTGTTATTTCTATATCTATGTATGTATATAGCCTTAATGTCTTTATAACTGAGCGCATCTAATGGTATTCACTTTCTCACTAGACCAATATCTCGACCCATATGTCCCAAGGTCTATTGTACCTCATTTACCAAAGCCTCTTCGGAGATGGCTTGGAGGTCATACCCCACCACCAGAGCCAGATTATAACCATTGGCTAACAATAGTGTTTGGCTCTTTCATCTCCATTCTGATGCTAGAAGGTCTATTTGCCCACTCATCAGAGTTCCACCAACACCACGCCAACATCATTTTCGCCTCTTATGGAGCCACAAGCATCCTGGCATTCAACGTACACAACTCACCATTAGCACAACCCCGTAACATCGTTATCGGTCACCTGATAGCCTCTTTCATCGGCGTTGCGATGCAAAAGCTGTTTAGTCTCTCAGAAGCAGGCGTAGATCATTACTACATTGCCGGAGCATTGTCGGTGGGGCTTGTAAGTTTCTTCATGACGTTAATGAACTCGGTTCATCCTCCATGTGGAGCTACGGCGCTGATCCCACTGATCGATGAGCATGTGCGAATGATTGGATGGTGGTACATTGCGGTACATATGGTCAGCTCGGTGTTGATGGTTTGTGTGGCGTGTGTCATTAATAATCTTGTGTCACGGTATCCGTTATATTGGTGGACAGCATATGAGAAGCCAATGGATAAAGTTGATGATCAAGAGATGGGGGAGTCTTCACCGAGTGAAATAAAAAAAGGGAGGAATGGGAAGGGACTCATGGTCGTGATCGATAAAGACTCTGTGATTATTCCTCCTTGTGTTAGACTGAATGATGATGAAATGATGATGTTGGAAGTGATAAAGTCAAAGTTACGACAAGAATGAGTTTTCTATCAAAACCTCACAAACTTTGGTAATTTGGTTTTATCAGTTTTGAGCTCTGCTTCAAAACTCTCGATAAATTCCATGTCACTCTCGCCTTTACCACCAGCATATTTATCATACTCATTAAATATACCAGTTATACTCCATCCTTGTAGTAACTTTCTCATGATTCCAACGAGTACTCCAATTCTATGCTTTCCTTTGTTGGAGTGTATGAGCACGGGGTAGTTATCAACATTGACGAGTATTTGCAACGCCTTGAGGATTGCGTCTGGATCATTCATGATGAAAGGTTCACTCGAGCTCTTCATCTCAATATAGCAGAAATGTATTCCTTCCTCTTTCAAAAAATTGTAGTATTCCTGATTATCTGTCTTATCTCCAATGTATATCACTGTTCGAAGCTTCAGTGTCCTTAGGAAAGGGAAGTTGATTGGCACTGGATGGCCAGAACGGTATATGCTGTCTTCAACGAGAGCGAAGTTGAGTGGTGGTACATATGTGATGGATTGGTTTGTCATTGATGATTTATATATAGAATAGTAAACTTACTCTCTTTCTTAGTTGTTATTTATATATATAAATCTATAACTTCTTCCTCCTTCCTTCTCCCTTTCAAAGAGAGCCAGTTCGCGAAACCATTTGATATGTGTCCCCCACCGTGTTATCTCCGGCCTGGGGCTTTTCGGTCAACCGGGTTTTCAACAAAAAAGGGGTAGATTCTTTTAATTAAAGAGGAAGTGGTTATATAAATGAAAATTAGTTTGTATATGTGTATATGTGAGTGTATTATTATATATTCTCTATAATAGAATACAAACACTATATAAATCTTATGTAATGCCAATTTACGAAGTGTACTAAAAATAAACATCAAGGAAAAGAAAAAAGAGACAAAAGGGTGGGAGATCTAGATCTTCTCCGAGTGGGGGGAGGCTTAATCGTACAAATTGGGTTTATACCGAAGTGTCAAAGGTGGACTCTTTAAAAATGGGGAAATTAATATACTTATAATTGGGAAAATGTAGGGCCACACAAATCGCACAATGACATATTTCATAGACACTCCTTACATACTTACTAGAACAACACGCCTATGAAAAATTTTCTCATAACAAAAGAAATAGAAATAGAATAACAAGTTGTTGATATCTCTTACCCAGTCCATCATAGTATATATATATGTATATATATGAATAACCATAGGAAAACAAACAAAAGATCCCATTCTTCCTTTTAGAAAACAAACTAAAAGAGGTAATTTCCGATAGTTTTTTAAAGACGCTCACAAGGGTGTGCCGTACCCGTACCACACACACGCAGCCTGTCCACACACCTTTAAAATACGCATCAAAAAGAAAGGGCGTTAAAAAAAAACGTGGGTGTGGCTTCTCTTTCTTTCTCTTTTCCATCAACATCAACTTCAGAAGAATACTGTTTCACACACTCGTTTGGTTTCTTCTCTGTTCTTCAGATGGCTTCTCTGAACCTCCACCTTCTTCGTATGCGTCTGCTTAGCGGACGGCCCAAACAAACAAGCCATCTGATCCTGTCAATTGCATTGGCTACAGCAGCATTATGGCTCTTTATGTCATTCAATGGGTTTTCTCTTAACGGGGACATCACCTTCTCCTCCGGATTCCTTTCTTATAAGCCACAGAGACACTCCCCACACGACGATGTCTACCGATACCTCGATGAGCACCTCAACGAAACAGATCTCTACCAATCAGTCCACGACTCGGACACGGGGCTCGACCTGATCGAGTATGATAGAACTCATATCAAGTACATTTATCCAGAGGTGATCGACACGCTCTACAACAACACAAATCTTGACACTGTTGACTGGTCCAGGTTTGCCTACGTTCTCTACGCTACCTCAGCTGCACATATGTGCAATGCCATGATGATTCTCGCCGAGTTGCGAAACTTTGGCACGAGAGCTGAACTCGTAATGCTCGTCAATGAACAGTTCTTGAATGAAACTGCTGCTCCCGAGCAGTACAAGATGTTGACCGAATATCGACAACGATACAACGTCACGCTCAAGCCTACGGAGCTTGTTCAAAAAGGAGGTGACTCCGTCAACATCTGGAAGTCCTCATACACGAAATTGCTCGTTTTCAACCAAACGGAGTACGACCGTATCATCTACATGGACTCAGATGCTATCTTGCTCAAGTCACATCTCGACGAACTCTTCTTCATCCCACCGTGTCAAATGGCTGCTCCTCCTGCTTACTGGCACATGCACGATTCATTCGAAAAGGAAAATATTAGAGAAATGTTCAAGCCTGAGAGATATGGATTCCAACCATTGACGAAAGAAGGTCGTTTGAGAAAGATTAATAATTGGATTGAACAGAATGTGAACCCATTCCTCGATCCAGAGACTCATACGTTGCCTACAACTCATCAACCACAACATGATTGGGAAAGTGAACATCTTTACTACAGCAGACTCATCAACGACAAGAATTTCAACACTCACATATACAACAATCTACCGTCGTACCCACCTTTCCAATACTTTAGGGTTACCAACATCATGATGGTCATCCAACCTTCTGAAGAGCTCTTTGAGCGTGTTAAGTACCAGCTAGACCATAAGGGGAAAGACGAATACGACATGGAGCTCGTTGACAAGATGTTCCACCTGCCAACAATGCTTCAAAAACAACAGAGCATCTCATATGCTAAGCAACCAGACATTTCCTTTGATACACGTCTTAGAGAATTACCAGAGGTGATACTACTGCCATACCAGAGATATGCGACTCTTTCCCAACAGATGAACTCGAAGGATACGCACTGGTGGTGGGCTGCAGATGCTCATGAACAGGTGTTTGCACATTACCACTTGCCTACCAAGTCAGGTAAACCAGCCTATTACGAGATTGATAATGACGAGCACCCTTATGACACGGTTTTCAACACTATTAAGTACTACCATTTCTCAGATGCGCCAATTCCAAAGCCATGGTGGAAACAGGACCGTGGTCATGACTACATGCGCTCGAGAAGACGTTGTCCAGAAGACCCTGCATTCCACACCGAAGGTGAGGCTCCACCATCGCACAAAACTAAAGATTGTCAAGGTGGTGTTCATTGGGAGTATGCACATGCTCTATTCAGAAAGACAAGGTGGGATGTTTGTGGGCTGGATGTAATGGTGGCTACGACTGATACTTATTATAATGTTATCAATTAAGAAAAGGGTTCTTTCTAGTCTTTATAATCATTATGTATTGTAGAGGTATATTTATATATATAACGAGTTGTGTCTCCTCTCCCCCAACGGGGAAAAAAAGAAATGAAAGAAGTTTCCTCGAAAATCACAAACAAAAACAAAATCAAAAAAAAGGAGGAAAACAAACAGGTGGAATTAAAAATAAAGCTGAAACAAAAATCTTTTTTCTTAGCAAAAAGTTGGTTAATTCAATTATCCTTCACACAGTCTCTCTCTTTTTCAGTGTTCTTTATATTTTCTTTCATTCTCTTTTATCTTCCTTTTTGTTTACATCTCTCTTCATTCCCTCACAACACAGCACTCTTTGAATCACAGAAATAATGTCCACAACGGCTATGCCTACCATCTCGGCAACAGCCGGACCAGGAGCGACGACATGGACAACTCCTACGATCACTCCACCAAGTGCACATGGAAACCCTTATGTCTGGCACTCGAGTGCTCCTTCCGGTACAGTCTTCATTGCCGTTGGCTCGATTGCAGCATTCTTCCTCCTGTGTCTGACCATCTTCCTCATTGTAAAGAGAATCCTGGCACATCGTGAAACAAACAAGTCTTTAGCATTGGGAGGAGATGGCTCTTCTTCATCTTCATTCACACACGGTGGGTCTGCTGAGAAGCTGCTGACATCGTCTTCAACAAACCTGCGTAAGAGCATTTCACAAGGAAAGATCTCACTACTTTATGACACAAAGGCTGATAACTCCTTGACTGACGTTTCAGATGCATATTTCAAACACAACGAAGCCCCTTACTCCACACTCGATGCTCCTGATAACAAGAGACGCTCAATGTTCATTTCTCCAACAGCAGAAGTGATGAACTTGAACAAGAACCACCAAAGAGTTGTCTCCTCCGTAAGTAACTTTGGCTCGACTGTTGATCTCTCCTCACAACAGTCCCCACCTCCTTCTTCTCAGAGACAGAACTTCCATGCAAGAAATGGGAGTTATGACAATTACACCGATGTTTCTATCCAGAGTCCTGAAAGAGGTGCTAGCAGAACGTACAAGTCCCGGTCAAGAGCTGTGCCTTCCCAATTCTTGGAGTCCATGTTTGAAGATTGATGAACTTTAACACTCATCCCCTTTTGCATCTTTTATTATTATTATTATCATTATCATTTTCATTTTCATTATAGTAATGTCTAAAACATTAATGACTGTAAAAGAACATTGTAGTAAATGTGAGTCTTTATAAATAATGGTGGAGAGAAATGTAACTGGAAGAAAACACTGATAAGATGAAATGAGATAGATAACAGGAAATAAGAATAATATATATATATATATATATATAATAGTTAGCTAATACATTACATTAGATAAATGTTGATAACGTCTCTCTGATTATAAACTATTCACATAATAGTACAGCTACTTCCAGACTCCTCCTCATCATCATTAGCACCTTTTGGTTTCGCCGTGATGGCACATCTTGCAGCTTCTGTAAAGGCCTCATTCACACCTCTATTCTTTTTAGCTGAACACTCCAAGTAGCGTAATGCACCAATGGTCTTAGCCATGGCTAAGCCTTCTTCATAAGAGATGAGTTCTCTGGTGTTTACACGGCGAGACTCATCATCATTTCCTTCTTCTTCTTCTTCTTCTCCATCATTTCTCAAATCACACTTCAATGCAACAAGAACAAGCTTAACTCCTTCACAATGATCTGCAATTTCACCAACCCATTTATGTTGGACATTCTCTAATGAATCACGAGAATCTATCGAAAAACAGAGCATGATGGTATGTGTATCGGAATAACTCAATGATCTCAGTCTGTCAAATTCTTCTTGGCCAGCAGTGTCCCATAAAGACAACTTAATTGGTTTGCCATCAACAAAGATATCATGTACGTAGTTCTCAAACACCGTTGGTTCATAAACTTGTGGGAAATAACCTCGGGTGAAGACATTCAATAACGATGTTTTACCACAGGCACCGTCACCAAGGATAACGATTTTACGTTGAACTGTTTAAAGTGTTAGTATATATATATGTATAACTCATTTGGAAAAAAAGACATACTTGGCTTGACACTTCCGCAGATTGGCATTATTGAGAAAGAGAGAGAGAACTTATGTTGTGAGAGTAAAAAGAATGGGGGGGTCAACACAGATGGATTGTTTTTTAACAAAGCTCTTTCTTTTCAGATTGGTTTGTTATGTGTAAGAGAGTAAAAGAGTAAAAGAATAAAAGTAAGAAAGAATGAAAGAGAACTGGGGAATGCAAGTTTTCTCTCTCGTTAAGGGAAAAAGCACAAAGTAAACAAAAACAACAAGAAAAAAACGCGAAAGCGAGAAAAAACAATAAAAAGCAGCTGTTTCTGGTAATTATCCTATTTAGGAGTAGTTACGTAAATTTTATGTTGCAGGATCCTTGATTTTTCCTTTTTCGGAGAAATTGGCGAAATGTCTTTCTCTTTCTCCCTTTTTCTTTCGCGTAAGGACTTTTTTGACTTGATGATCAAAGACAAAGAAGAGATCAAACTTTCACAAGTCGTTAGATTAATGTTTTTGCTTTGCACCGTTTGATTATCTCTCTCTATCTCTACTGATTGTCTAATTGTCATCACTGAATTTCACATATTCCCCACTCCCCGGGTCTTTTCTACATCCAGTCTCTCTCTCTCTAATTCAAATAATCGACCTATCAAACCACACACACACACAATGGCTGTTAAGACGAAACCAAAGAATAAGTCAAACCCCCTCTTATCAAGGATTGGAACTAGCGGCTCGCAAAAGGGTGCCAATAATAATAAACCGGTCAATCATGGATCTAACGGTAACAAGTCCAATCCTCTAGCAGCAGCTCTGCAAAAGGGTGCCAGGAACAACAGCAACGTATCTCTCATTGACAGAATACGACCAGTCAATGGGAAGAGTGTACCACAGCTGAAAAAGAATACCAATACAAAAGTTGAAAAGAGGAAGAATAATAATAACCAAAAGATACTAAAGGCACAAAAGCCTCAAAGGTACCAAAGGTATCAAAATAACATACAAGAAAAGTTAACTTCACAGAACAATTACAACAACAATAACGACAACAAGAACTACAGTAATAACAACAGCAACAACTACAGTAACAGCAACAGTTACAACGACAATAACAATAATAGTATTAACAATAACAAGAACAATTATAACGCACAGATGAGCAAAAAATTTCCTTCAGGTCCAAAGAGTACACTGCTCTCAACCCAGAACAATGCTCCAAAACTGTTCCTCCGTATCAAAAACTTGGAGATTGGAACAACAGTGGCAGATCTGAAAAGGGTACTAAGCAGTATGGGCCCCGTGTCAGAGATCAGAGTCAGAGACTTACCTTCTGGTTCCACAACTGCTGAAGTTGAATTTGCCTCTGAAAAGATGTTACATACTGTGGCTGAGAAGTTCAATGGTGCTGTTGCAAATGGCCGTGTGATCCAGGTTGAGATCTCATCTATTCACGATATCAAAATAATGACTTAGAGGAGACGACACAGATAAACTTTCTCTCGCATATAAAAGCACAAACACAACAACAAAGAAGTTTGTATTAAAAAATCTCACGCACTCATCATTGTGTTTGTACTCATAAAAGAGCATGACTGTTGCCCCGGAACCACCCCCCCCTTGTTTTCCGCAATAGCAATCATCTCCTTCCACCCCTTTTGGAAATGCACATGTGGGGTGAAAAAATAGCAAAGATTCTATATAAATTACTTTAAAAATCCCCCCTTTTTCTCTCCATTTTATAACATCAACCTTGTTTCTATAAATCTCATATATAACAAACAATGCCATCAGAAACTTTGAGATACGGATCTGTCATCACCTTGGTCCTGTCCATCTACGCTAATGTCCGCTACCTTGCTGGTCGTGCTGGCCACGAGATTGACGACCCTGAGAAGGATCCCTACTTCCGCATTGGCTTCACCCCATTCACAGCCAATATCCTCGTTATCTTGATTTACTGGGGATGGATGCACTTGCTTCAAATCTCCTTTGTATGCCAGTACTTCTACCCGCTTGAGGAGTCCACAACCACTAACCCTGTCAGCTCCGCTTTGGGTGGTGTCACAACTTCTTCTCGTGCTAAAGCAGCAAATGAACTGGGATTGAGCTTCAACCTCTTCAACTTGCTCCACTTTGCATGGATCCTCCTCTTCGTCTCGGGTCACTACATCCTTTCTGAGCTGGTACTAATCATCAACTTGTTCAATATTGTGGCCGCATACACTTCAAAGGCCACTTACAAGGATGGCTCTTTCTCTAATGTTCTGCTTGTCCACATGCCAACGGTAGCTCTCCCTCTCAGTTGGTTGTTGTACGCCATCTTTTGGAATGGTGCTGTTGTTGTTGATTCTCACTCATTCCTTTCCCGCATATTTGCCAACATCTTTATCTGGGACTTCCTCTTGGTTCCAACTTTCTTTATGGCCATCTACCGTGACTGGTCTGTGGGTCTCTCCTCTGCTGTGTTGATGCTTGGCCTCGGTCTTGGCCAGTTGTTCACAAAAGTCTTTGCTCTCCAGTGGATTTTTGCATTCGTTATCGCTGGATTTGACTTCCTTGCCGCAATGGCCATCTTTGGTGCCGGTGTCAGAGAGGCCTCCCGTCCAAACGACTCTGAGAATGCTCCGCTTATTAACAACTGATTCTCTATAAACTCCAACTTTTTCTCTTGTTTAATCCTCAACACAAATAAATATTACTATGATCCGCTATCGTATCTGTGTTAATCAACTATCGCGTGGCTTTGGTCCACATGGTCTCACCATCTTCTCGATCAATTCCTGCTTCATGATAAACTTTGGTTTGTTGTAAGCAATGGCGATATATTCTAACAGCGCCGGGTGGCCAACTGTCGAAGCATAAGTGTCACGGTGTACATTCTCCATCCATTCACTATTAAAATATTAGTTTCTTACTTAACAAGAAAAAAAGAAATAGTAAACTCACTGTTTGGTTGTATCAGCATCACCAAGTCCAATGTGGCGGCTCTTGAGCTGCTCGTAAACCTGCTGTTCTCTCGCTTTATCGGCCTGTTAAAAAAGCAAAGAATGTTAGTGCTGTTTGAAAAGATCAATCACCTTAATGAAAAGAAGAAGTAAAGAAGACACTTGCCATTTTCCTTTTTGTTTATGAAAATTGTGCTCCAATAAAGAAGCAAAGCTTGTGGAAAAGGGCGACAGGGCTTGAACTTTTTTATACAGCGCGCTCTTTGCAAAAAAGAAAAGAAGAAAAAGAGAAGCCAAAACATCAACACAAACTGTAGAAGCACCCAGTCCCCACAGGCGGTAACATCAACGAAGCCACTATGTCTGCTTCTAAGGAGACTCAGTCGGCTGATGAGAATTCTACAGCGCCACAAACACCAGCTTTGGCGGAAACACCGGCTCCAACAGACCAGGAGGGCGACGTGGAGATGTCAGACCCAACCCAATTCAGCATTGAGAAACTCACCAACGACAAAAGGGCTACCCTTTTATCTCAATTGTTTGATACCGAGATAAAAACTGAATTCGACTATTACAGTCACAGATTCAACTGGGAACACTTGACTCTTCAATTTGTGAAGACCGCCAAAGAAGGCTTTGCCGATATCAGCTCAATCGTCACACCAATCATTGAAACCCCATCCAAGTCATATGCTGCCTTCTATGAGATCTTCTTGTGTGTGAGGTACTTCCCTGATCGTCTTTCTTTGGACCTTTTACGTGATCTCACTTGCAAACTTCTCTCAAAAGACAATTTGGAGAAGAACAAGACCTCCTTTGTGACCACTCTCAACATGTTTGAGCTCGATCAGACTTTGACAGAATTCGTCAAGAGCATAAAGGTGATCCCTCAAGTCCATCTCGGAAAGTATACTCTCCGTGATCGTGATGTAACAAAATTGCAGGTCATGAGAGACTTGGATCGTGCTTTGTTGGCTGCAAAGAAGGAAGCTGTGCTGCAAACCAAATTCCCGCTACTTCATGAGTCCGCTGAAGGTTACGCCAAACTCACTACACTTCTCCACGATGCATTCACCTCCGAAAACTCTCACTTCCAGTCCCAGTACGCTGCCAGGGCCACTGAGATTATCATTGGTCACTTCAATTTGGATCCCGTCAAGGCTTTGGAGAAGGTCTTTTCAATCGCTACATTGTTTATCCAGAAAAACTACCGCTTCCTCCTTGAATACTTGAAAGCCTCCTTCTGGTGGCCCAATGGTAATGAGGCTGACTGCTCCTCTTTGGAAACCTTAAACCAGGGCGGTAATTCAATGGCTGTTGTTATTCTTGCTGCGCAATTGCAATCCTCAGAAAGAGTTCCACGTGCTCTGTTATCACTTGCTACGATGCTCATCAAGGAAGGTTTTATCTCATTTGGAGCTTTGTACGAATACTTGGGACCAGATGATAAAGCTATGCAGGCACTCTCCGACTTTGTTGATGAGAAGATTGATGAGGAGATTCAAAAGGCTTCCGCCAATGCTCTGGCTCTTAGTGGTCCGCTTGCAGATGAGGATGAGAACGGTAACCCAATCCCCGTCACTGAGGAGCAAACCGCTGAGAGCAAAAAATTCCAAAATCCAAATAATAACCTGAAATTCCAACTTTTAAAACAGTTACTCTCTGATGGTCTCTACTACCCTGCACTTTACCTTCTTGGCAAATATCCAAAATTGGCTTATGCTGATGAAGATGTTTGTCCTCTTGCTTTGAGATTATTCAACTTCATGGTTCAACCACTTCGTCAGCAGTTGAAGCCGTTATCTGAGGAACAGTTTGCTAAACTCCAGAAGCCTAAAACTGCCGGCAAACATAACCCTTCTACCAGGGAGAAGGAAGGATCTTTGTACCCTCTGAAAACCCATCTTGTCTACTATTACAGAGAGTGGTCTTCAGGTCTTCCAGTGATTGAAGATGTTGAAGATCTTGTCAAGTACTGCCGAGAGTTTTTGTCATTTTTTGGTGCTAAGATTGGTGAAGACCCACTTTTACTCTCCCTATTATGCAAGATTGGTCTATCAGATTTGACTTCCAAAAAGGACATTCCAGAGCATGATACTGCCTTCCAGATGTGGTTTGATTTCTCCAGAGAATATATCTTGCCAGCTTCCACTTATATTCAGGAAAATCCGATTGCCGCTCATGACATGTATGCTCTCTTCAAATACTTTCCTTTGGACAAAAGATACAACATGTATGGAGACTTCCACAAATTCACGTCAAAGACTAATCTCTATGCTAGGCTCAACTATGGTAAGGCTGAGAAGAATACGAAGGATATACTGAAGAGGTTGACTAAAGAAAATGTAAAGTCCACCATGAGAAGGTTATCCAAGATCACATTTGCCAACCCAATGCCAGCTTTCTTTGCAATTATTTCTCAGATTGAGAGTTACGACAACTTGACTAACTTGGTGGTTGATGCTGCTCGTTACTTCACTGACTATGCTTGGGATGTCTTGGTATTTGTCTTGTTGAACCGGTTGACTGAGAGACGTGAAGCCATCCAGGCCGATGGTATCAACGACTCCGCTTGGTTACAGTCCCTCGCCTCCTTCATTGGTAAGTTGGGAAAAAACTACAGTGCATTTGGGATCAAACCAATTCTCACATTCTGTCTGAAATCCATTCATAGTGGAAGCTCAGTTGGTCTTTCCATTATGAGAGAGCTCATTAGTCAAATGGGTGGCATTCAAAACTTTTCCAATTTGTCGCTATCCCAAATCAAGTCATTGCAGTCCAGTGAGAGCATGCAAAAGGTAACTAGAGCTGTCATTATGGATACTAGAGATACCTGTACTCGTTCGGGTGGAAGATTTGTCAGAACCTTGGCAGAGACTGGTGAATTGTCGGAATTCTTTGTTCTTTTCTATCGCTATGCCACAACACTGCTGGATGAAGCTGCCACGGATGGTCACTTCAAACTTATCACGGATCGGTCTGATATCTGTACCTCAGTGCTTCACTCATATTGTCAATTGGTGAACTTCTTCCATCCAGCTGTAGAGGATCTTTTTGAACAGCATGTTGTCAGTGTGAGAGAATTAATTGAGAAGTATGGTATCAGTACAAGTTGGGCCTTTGAGATTTGGAGACAACACCTTCCTATTGACACGCCGTGTGGTATCGAGGATCTTGCTATTGAACACGGTGAGACCTCTATGGATTTGTTCTTGGCTTTCTGGCGTCTTGGATTGTATGACATTGTGTACGACGGCCAGTCTTATGACGATGAGATTGAGCATCTCAAGAAGGAGATTACCGGAAATGAGCAACGTATCAAGATCATGAAGTACTCCAAACATGACTCTGAAGATGTTGTTCAACAGGAGGCTAAACTCAAAGCTGAATTGACCAAGAAGAATGCTTTCAACTCTGAGATTCTGTCCAAACTGGATGATGAGAAACAGAAGCACAGTGATCACTATGATGGAATTCAAGAAATTATTAGATCCAGTCGTGAAAAGTGGTTTGGTTCTGAGGCTGCCACTGAAGCTGAGATTGAGTCATTTGTTCAGTTCTGTGTGCTTCCAAGAGTTTTACATGCTGGAAGTGACGCTGTGTTTGTTGCCAACTTCATTGCCTCTACCATTGGCGGTGAGAACGCCTTGAAGATCTTCAACTACATTTTGGCTGAAGGTAGGCTATCATCTCTTATCTTCACTCTTACTACACTAGAGTCTGATAACTTGGGATTGTTTGTTGCTGAGGTTTTCTCGAACATCAACAAGGAGGGCGCTGACCTTGCTGTCAAGAAAGCTTCTTACTACTGGATGCATGACATCCTTGCCTCTATCACAGCAAACATTGTTGACACAGAAGAGTATCTGTCCAGAAGAAACACATTCACTTTCCTGAAGAACTTTATTCCGATGATTCGACTTGATGATATTGGACTGGATCTCACAGATGCTGTGAAGGAGTCTTTGTCTACAGAGACCAGAGATGATTTAAAGCTGGCTTGCAATGCGCTTCTTGGCCTTTTGAAGTCTGCATCGAAGTCTTGGGTTGACTTCACTGTCTTGCTGAACCCTACTGAAGAGGAGGTTGCTGAGATCAATGCTCACAGAGAACACATTCTGAAGAGGCGTTTGCTGAGGACTAAGGAGGAGAAACGTATTGCCAAGTTGAAGAAAGAAGAGGAAGAAAGACAGAAGATGGAGGCTGAAACTTTAAAGCTTGAAGAAGAGAGAAAGCGTAAGCAATTAGAAGCTGAAGCTGCTGATGAGAAACGTCGTGAAGAACACAGAAAACGTTTAGAAGAAGGCAAAGCTCGTGAGGCTAAACTCAAGTCTAAGAAGGAGGCTGAAGCTGATGAGAAGAATACCAACGGTGATGAGATGGATGTTGATAGTGTACCTGGGAGTCCGGTGATGAATGAGATCGATCCATTTGCGGAGCTGAACACATCTGATGCGCTGACTTCTGAGGTAACTGAAGAAAGTCGCACTGTGTCTGGCGCGTCCCCTCCTCCGAATACCTCTTCTCAAACCGCTCAAGTTTCATCATCCAAGACAGTTGCTCCGGAATTATCAGTTGCCGCTGATGTGAAGGCTGAGGATACTTCAATGTCAGAAAAAACTGCAAAATCTGAGAATGCTGTAAAGTCTGAGAATACTTCAAAGTCTGAGGATATTTCAAAATCTGAGAATATTTCAAAATCTGAAAAAACTACAAAGTCTAAGAACACTGCAAATTCTCAGAGCATTGCACAATCTGAGAATATTGCAAAGTCTAACCCGGTTGTGGATACTGAACCTGCTGGTAAGGTTATTGCTGACTCTTCTGCCAAAGTTGACGTCCAAAAGGAGTCATTTAATTCTTCTACTGTAAAAACAGAAGATACTCCAGAGAAGTCTACTTCTTCAAGTGATTCAACATCATTCAAGAGGTCTGGACCTCTCCCTGATCAGGGTATTGCAAGACTGGACCTTGATGAGTATGGCAAGAATCTTATTAATATGGCATACTCCTCTAATTCCCGTGGAATCTATGAAGAATTGAAAGTGGTTCCAGCTCTTGCTGAACGATTCAAAAACCATGGTATGTACAAGAAGTGTGTGAGAGAGTGCTTGGTGGAGCTGTATATTCACAAGAACGATGGTCGTGTAGGGCGTGACATGATACAGTCGTTTGAATCTGCTGTGGCAAAGGCTCTCAACAAATACACTTTCTCATCTAATCTTGATAAACCTCGGGGTTCCAGACGAGCACTTCCCCCTCAATCAGCCACTATGAGACTTCAAAGATCAAGCCGTGATCCACCAAGCATCCCACCAATACCGGAACAACGCAAGTCATATACCACCGGGATGTACCGTGAACCACAACAGCCACTGCCGAAGCTTCCAACTGGACCAAGAGGAGATAATGGTGGTTCTCCTTCCGTCCCATCGGGACCTTCAGGTAATAAGAGGTCGACATCATCGACTAGGGACCGTCTTCCGTCTTCGGTTCCACCACCTCCACCTATTCCTCCTCCGCCGCCATCATCATCATCGCCGCCATCTGCAGCATCTGCATCGGGGAAGAGACGTGGATACCCTCCTAATCGTGGGGATGGTAAAAGAACGAGAAGATGGTGAGAAGATGACCTTTTCTTTTTTTTTGTTAATCTGTGAAAAAGCTAAAAGAAGACAGTTTTCTGTATTATTATGAGTTTGTATATCTCTTTCTTTGTAGTACTTGTATAAGTCTCCATATCTGTACTTATGTATATATACATATATATTTATATATATATATATATATATAGTTTTTTTGGTGAAGAGGCGGTGCTCTCTTTTTGTGTCGACGGACTTCCGTTTTCGAGATGATCTCGGCGGAGTAAAGAGATTCTCCCGTCCGATAGTATCGCCCTAAATATAAAAATGAGGGGGCATCAAATGAATAACTTCCACTTAGTTGATATGGAAGTTGATCGACAAAAGGATTTTTAACAAATATCCTCGTTCTATAAGCTAACACTCACTCAGAAGTTAGAGATGAGCGCAGCTAAGGGAGTTCTTGTGGTTGACCCACTCGAGGTCAGGGGAGTGCGATATTCCAAGCCACAACCGACATTGGGAGGGATATACATCCTTTTACAGATTAGTACGGTCGTACACCGCACACAGAGTATTGATCCAAGCTCAACATCACTGCTGAAGTGGAGTGAGAGCTCACAATGCCGATTTGATATCAATCCGGGTGTGGAACCAGTGCTCAAGGTGTTTGTGATGCAGAGTGGGCAGCATATGCCTGTTTGTTTGGGCAGAGGAGAGCTGAGTTTAGTGGATGTTTACTACCAAAGAGAGAGTGATCGTCTTATTAGACTGAGCCCCTTGGGGCAACTGGATGTGGAACTAACGTTCTACCAGGCGGTGCCCATGCTGCCTGCTAAGAAGAGAGCTGAGACTGAGAACTCCACTCAGGCAAACGGGTCGCCTAGGATGAGCGCAAAGAAAATGATCTCATCTGTGGACCGGGTCTTTGAAGATGACGTTAAGGAGGAGAGAAGCAGGCTGAAGAAGATTGCGTCCAAAGTGAAGAGACGTTACAAAGAGTCTGTCACGAGCAACTACGCCGATGCGCACCGTCGCAAGTCGAGCCAGGACATGTTGATCCATGAGCTTAAGATATCCTCGCCGAAGAAGAAGGATGAGGTGCCACCACCACCACTAATCACCCCATCCTCCTCTAGTCCTACGACTCCATCATCAGCTATAAGCCACAGCCCCACAGTCAGTAGAGCAAGGCCAAACTTCTCTCCACTATCGTTTGAAGATTCAGAAGGGATTGATCTCAGTCAACTCCCATACTCTGCTTCTTCGATCGGATCTACAGTTCCAGCTCCTAACTTGAACGATATGAGACGAGAACACGAAAGAAAAAGAGAAGAAGAGTTCAAGACCGCATATGTCCCAATGACCCCGGAGATGTATGCCCTTGTTGACCGGTTGGAGAAGGGCCTTGTGACTGCTCAGGATTTCCGAGTGGACGGAGGTGTATCTCAGTACAATGGTGATGGAACGTGGTCAAAAGGTTGTTTAAGAGATTCTGTTCCAACTGATGCTCCACCTGTTTTACCCCCGAAGATCCCTGTGGGTATGAAGTCTGAAGAGTTTTTTGTACTGAATAAGAGGGACTACTTGGCTTATTTCCGTACTGTGAAAGCAGTTCAAGGTATATGATTATATATATATACATTATGAGTTGAATGAATAGACGAAAAGAGCTGTATAATCATGCTTTTAGTATGGTTATATGAGCATAATCGATAAGCTAATCTGCTTATGTAATATTTTCAATAAAGCTTATGTAAGTTTTTTAAACGATTTGAAACGGGGCCCATCTCGAACTTTTTTGTTTACTTTTTTTCTTAAAGGAGGTTTAGAGAGTCAAGAGGAAAATCAAGAAAAGTGATAAAAAGAAAAGTATTCAGACTCTCTCTATATATTTCTCTCCTAAATGTCACAGTTCAGAGGAAACACTGGTACACTGATTGTGGTGGTCACACGAGCCCGAGGACTACCGAACAAGCGCAAACTCGAGAAGCAAAACCCTTACTGCCTTTTACGAATTGCTAACTTAACTGATAAGACCAAAGCCGATCTTCGAGGAGGACAGGTGCCACGATGGGATGCTGAGTTCAGGTTCCACCTGTCCCCTGAGATGAGTCCCGTGATGAAGTTGTCCGTGCTCGACGAGACCAAGAAGGCCCCAACGCTGATTGCTGAGGCTGAGATTGACTTCACGCCCGTGTTTTACGCGTCAGTGAAGGATGGATTCGACAAGTGGCACACGCTCCAAGGTGGAGACGGTAGGGAGGCTGGTGAGATCTACTTGGAGATGACTTTTTACCCATCAGCAGGCCACACAACGGTCTCGCAGTCCAAGAGAAAGGTGAGGTTGAATGTGTCCCATGGCTCCAATACGCTGTCGTCATCGTCATCATCGTCAGCATCAGCGTCAGCATCATCAGCAACTGCGAGAAGGAGACAGCTCCCACCAGTTCCAGGTCAAGAGAACACTGAAATTTTACCGGAAACTGAAACAGATGCCATTCCTGCTCCTCTCCCGAGAAGAATCGCACAATCAGAGCAACAGTTGATGCGTGAGTCCATGAACAGATCGCAGATGTCCATACACGCCCAATCCCTCCCAGATATTCCACCATCACGAGTGATTCCTGACTTACCACCGAGTCACTCATCTGCCTCCTCTCCACTAAGTGACCTCCCCGAGTTTGCTAAGTACGACACGACAAGGATGGAGCGTACCAACTCGTCTGACCGTGTCTCTTCAGCCAATGCCTTTGACGAGCTGGAACGAGAAGTGCAGTTGAAT
Source organism: Petasospora petersonii (assembly GCA_030574135.1). Taxonomy (NCBI): domain Eukaryota; kingdom Fungi; phylum Ascomycota; class Saccharomycetes; order Phaffomycetales; family Wickerhamomycetaceae; genus Petasospora; species Petasospora petersonii. The sequence continues at coordinate 297,400 of JAJMEM010000010.1, forward strand.
TACAATGGACCACAGAGACAGAGACAGAAACCTCTACCACCACCGGTCCCATCACACAGCGTAAACACAATGAAGAGCTCGTACACGTCGCTAGCTCCTCCGAAACGGGAACTACCATCGCTCTCAAGCACAGTTTACGACATCATCGAACCACCTTCTTCAGTGAAGAGTCGCCGTCACAGCCCAACAAGGAAACCACCGTCAAATTTTTACAAATCAGGAAGCACATCACCTAAACGGCTTGACCTGTCGAGCATCCCATACGATGCCAACACGATCTCTGCAACAAGTGGAAGCAGTCCAACAAGATCATTTGCAAATACAGATTCCTTTGGTGAGAGTTTGAACAAACACAAGGACACTGACTTGCTATTGGAGACACACAACGCACCATCCCCTCGCGATGTATTTGTAGCACAGGCTGGATCATCAATGGGCTCAAGTGGTGGAAGATCTAGAATGTCACCATCGAGGTTTAAGAGTTCATTACCACGCCCACCGCATTGAACAAAAGGAGAAAGAATACGACGGAATGAAAGAAGAACAGACAATTGTTATATATATATATATATAATTAATATTAAAAGGCAGCCTCGTCGTCGTAGTCATCATTGTCTCCAAATTCTTCACCATCATCAAAGTACTTCTCGGCATTGTAATCGTCATCATCATCCTCTTCAAACTCGTCATCCCAGTTCTCTTCACCTCCTTCTTTTCCATCTTCTTCTTCTCCATCTTCCTCCTTTTCGTCTTCATCTGCAAGTTGTTTCAACTTTTCGGCAATGGAGTCCTTCTCCAAGTTGTTCAGCACATCCTTCGAAGTCTGTAACTGCGATAGGGCCAATAACTTCTTCTTCTTTTTATCGTCAACACCCATCACTCTGTACAACTCCTGTGGGAAGAACTCAATCCTATAAGGATGATCATCGATCGATGGCCCAATCTTACGCTTCTTAATGTATCTGTCCGAGTATCTCTTCAACCCATCGTTGATTCCATCCTCTGTAATTTCCACTTTGGGTCCACCCTTTTGTATCTCAACATCGAGAGAATCACCAGTGAAGAACGGACCGTCTCGTAGTGTTGTTTGGAAACTGATATAGCGTGATGCAACCACTTTCTCCTGTTTTGATAATGGTCCATTCACCGGTAGTAGCACCGTTGGCTTCTCAGCTTCTTGTGGTTTGTTAATGTCTTGGTAATCGAGCCAAATCGGAATGTTTCTTTGAAATCCTCCAGCTGATCCTCCGCCTCTTCCTCCTCGGAAACTCATTGTCGATAGAGAGTGTATATATGTATGTGTAGGTAAATCCAGGTCAAGTTAATGGCTAAAACTATTTAAACTTGAAAAGTAAAAGGGCTTCTCTCTCTATTCCCCCTCACTGTTGGTAAACAGATGAAATTTTTAGAGAGTATACACAAATGACACTGGCGATGGATGGCAGACTTTCCTCCACTTTATTATGAAAGTATTAATTGTTAATGAATGGAAAGGATTGACTACTCTTGAGAGAAGTTTGAATACGAAGACTTCCTTAAGTAAGTATGTTTATTTCCCTTATGAATAAACTTTTAGAAAAAATTAATCAATTATCAGTATATGATCTCATAACTGTTATCTCTTTGAAGAAAAGAATTCCCTCTAATCAACGATAGTTTATTAAGATGAACTTCAAAGTACATTTATACATTTTTAAAGGATTGTATTCTCTTATCCTCATACTACTGAGTATTATACTATCCACTTCTATTGAAATAAACAGAAACTTCACTGATGATTCACCATTTATAAAAGCGTTGGGTGTCCGGGTGTTTTTTAAGATGTCTGGATGTTTTCTCCTGGCCCAAACTTCTCTACACAAACAGACTCAAATAAATATGTTTCATAGAAGTATTATGTGTGGGGGGGGGGTGAGAATATAGATTATCATTAAAATATGTGAGCATATCTGTAACAAACTTAGATAAAAATAGCCAGAAGAAAAAAAGACATGGAATATCCAAGAACCGAATCAAATAATATGTGCAGTTTATAAGTAGGGAGACAGATGTGAATGATGAGCTGAAATATTGCGAGATAGAGAACTAGGAGAAGGAAATAGAAGTGGGGAGTGGGACATTAGCATTCGTGAGCAAGTTAAGTTTTATATCTGCTGTCATAGTGTTCTTTCAGAAAGTCAATAGGAACAGCAATTACTAGATCGTTGGTATTCATCTCTGGTGGTTGACAAGTCGACACTTCGCTTGTTCCTCAGTTTCTTTTCGTCAAAGTAACACCTGTTCTCCACCAAGTCCTTGATAATTGTATCAAAGAGTCCATAGACTAGGTTTGAGTATTTGGCACTGACTTCAAATGCTGTACTTATCTTGAGACTTGGATAGTTCATCTTGGTGTATGCGAGAAACTCTTTAACATGACTCTTGGTTACGACTTTGTTGTCCTTATCCAGCTTATTTCCAACAAGATATAGCACTGTCCTCGAAGCGTCACAATTGTCATAACACTCTTGTATCCAATGGTAGAGCGCTTCGAACGAGTTCATGTCTGTGACGTCGTACGTTAGCAGCACGCCATTGGTGCCCTTGTATAGAGACGGTGTCACGTTGCGATATCGTTCTTGACCTGCAGTATCCCATAGCACAGCTTTAAATAGTCGCCCATCAACGTTAACCACTTTCACTTTTAAGTCAATGCCTACTGTTGTCTTTGTGGAGTTCTCCTCAAAGTAGTCGTCACAATAGCTGACAATGAGGGCAGATTTGCCGACCCCACCATCGCCAATGAGAAGGATCTTGATAGCAGACGACGTTTTCGCCAGTATCTGGTACTTTGGATCGTGCTGGACGGTGTTGTATGATTCTATTGGGTCCGATACTGAGCGGATTGTGGATGTTAGTTGGTGATTTATATTGACGTTGGTGTGGAACGTGGCATCGATGGGGATGATGGGGCTTCCTGAGGCACGGATGTAACTCCGCCTCTTCTCCTTCTTATCCATTGTGTGTGTGTATGATAGTATAAAAAAAGAGTAAGATTAAGATCTAAAGATGAACTTTCTTAGCTCTCTATGGCCATTGTTGGGATCCTCCTCTCTCCTTTAACTTTACAGTGCACTCTCTGTCAGCCTTTCTCTCCTTCTCTCCCTAATTTCGCGGAATACCGGGCTTCTCTATAAGTTACACGTTACGGAATGGCAGATTTCGATCTTTACAGATGGGGAAGTTTCAATCATGCAATTATGGCGTGAGGTTCATTTTTTTAAAGGCGATTTCATGGTGTAAAGTCCCATGTGAATCAAAGTCTGGCCCATTGCATTCCACTGCTGCTTCTCTAGCTTAAAGTAGCGTCCGAGTTTGGGGAAGAACTCACTCTCCGAGTACGGCTCTCTAAACTTGTGAGCTAACATCACCACTGTGCTGGCTTCACACTCACGCTTAAGCACATTGATGAGTGGTTCAAAGTAGATTGGGTTGTACACACAGTCAGTGATGACAATGACGTCCCAGTGCGTTCTGTGCTTCGCAGGGGATGCCCAGTCAAGCTCACTGAACGCAACCCTCTTGCCCAGTTTGTTGAGCTCAATGTTCTTGTTACAAATCTCTTTGGCATCTTCGAGGTCTGTAGCGAGCACTGTGGAGTTTGTGAGCACTTTGCCAAGATGGAGAGACACCAGGCCAATACCAGTGCCCAGCTCAAGAATGTTGAGCTTGGAGTCTGCTGTGAATTGCTTGTTTTTAAACGACAAGAACCTCAGGATCTCAGAGGCCTCCAGCCCAGTCACAAACACTCCCGAGTCCCACAGGTGTCTGGCAATGTTACCAGACATTTCGTCGTACAGCATGATACCGGAAATGCTTCTGATGGACTCTCGCTGAGTCTTTACTGGCAGTTCTTCCATCGACTGCGGCACTTGCAACAAATCACTCGTAGTCGGTAAGAAGTGCACACGGTCAGCCTTGACGTATTCCGTATCACTACAACTCTCAAAAAGCGACTTATCCAGACCATCCAAGGTCTCCTCAAGGAGATCCTGCGCTGTGGTATCGTCGTACCCAAGACCATCACTAGTCTTGATCGTAGGATCCACAAACGCACACAGACTGATGTATCCACCAGCAGGAGCATCCTTCATTGTGGCACTGAGCTTGATGTTGTGCGCCCTTGCACCAGGAACCCACTTCTCCTCAATCTGAGAGATAACAGTGTACTTCTCATTAGCCTCCAGTGGGGTGTATGAAGCGTGGTAACGGGCTTGGACAGTCACTGTGGCGTCACCGAAGAAAAACTGCTCACCAAGGTCATTGGTCACTGTAATCGTTGTGGAAAGCTCATAAGCTGGGTCACGAGGCTTGATTTTGTACTTTTGTGGGATGATTGGGTTCCTTGAGAGTGTGATTTGTTTAAGGAACTTGATCTGGAACATCTCTTTCTGAATTCTATATATTTTGTACTTGATAGTCAGCTATATAATTCAGAGTGGGGATGAGATGCTCTTGATCTTAAAAAAATTTCACTACTGAGGGATATGCGCGAGTGAAGGATGAATTACATTGTTGTTCAATACTCATATATATTTATATATATACCTACCATTTGATACAGTTCTATCAGATATATTATCGTGTGTTATGCCATCACGACCATATATATATGTATATATACAAGCCTTGGGGAAAAGAGACAGTCTTCATAGATGACCTCTAATGAAACTCTTTTCATCTCCCATAGAGTAAACTGCAGTTAATTAAATAGCAGTATACAAGAATTTCCTTTTTTTCTTTGTGTGCTCTTTATTTGTTCGTCATCATTTCATATCGATTAAAAAACCAGTTTCACGACTCTTTTTAATTTATTACTGCTGCTTCACAGACTCAAGAACGTCTCTGAATTGTTCCTTAGCAACGACAGCATTCTTGAGCAAGTACTTTCTCAGAATATTCTTTTTAACATTCTGCTTCAACTGGCTTGGGTCCTTCTTGGAGAAGTCCTTGAGCACGGCATCGACTCTGCTTTGGTACTCTTCGGCCATAAGCTTCTCCAAGATTGGATCCACAAACTCAATAGTGTCTTGCAAAGCCTGGATTTTGGACTTCAAAGACATAATCTCCATCTCCAAAACCTCCTTTTGTGGTGGCCAGCTGTTGATGCCGTACTTCTCCTTAATTTGTGCAATTTTGAGTTTATCCTCCTCACTAAGCGATCCTTCCTCAGTGTAGACACCTTTAGCAACAAGTGAGAGGTCTGCTATGAGGTTGGAGTTCTCCTTAATCTCCTGGTCTGTACGTTGTCTTCTTGTCATGAACTCCTTAGTCTTTTCATTCTCTTCGAGAAGCACCTGCTGCTTTGCAAGCTCGTCGTATTTAGCAAACTGAGAACCCTTGTTCTTTCTGATCTCAGCAATAGCAAACGTCTTACGAGCAGACAGTGGACGACAAGCCTCAATACGGACAATATCACCCTCACGAGCAACATTTCCCTCATCGTGAACCAAGTAGTTCTTTCTCTTCATGATCTCCTTGTTGATGAGACGGTTGAAAGTCTTACGCTCAACCTGGACTTTGACCGTCTTGTTCATCTTACCTTGTGAAACCACAAGTCCAATAAAGTTCTGACGAGCCATCTTGGAGAATGAATGTATAATATATATATATATCTCTTTATATATATATTGTATATGTGTGTGTCAATGATATTCGTTCAATGCCCATTTTCCCGTCCAGTTTTCGAAATTTTCAGAGGAGAGAATGATTACATAAGCACACATATAAGCATGACCAGGGCCGGGTAACCCTTTAATTAGGTATTATATAGTGAAGTAAAGTTGAGTCTCTAATTTATAGTTAAGAACTCTGAGAGAGAAAGACGACACACTACGAGAAAGCATTAAAATTTAAAAGGGAACTAGAAAATGGTATTGAATCAGTAATAGTAGTAGATCTCATAAGATCTTTGAAATAAATTTATAGCTGTTACAGTATCCTAAAGAGGAATCACTAGCTCCTACTTAGAGGAGAACACCGAGGAGGGAACCCAAGATGTTACCAAGACCACCAAGCAAGGTGCTAACAACACCAACCAAGTTCAAAGAGAGCAAGTTAGCAAGGACACCAGTCAAAGTACCTAAGAGCTGCTGGAGCAAAGCGACAACACCGGAAATAACGTTGGCCAACTGCTGCTTAACAGTGTCGTCCAAGCCAGGGGTGTTGTTCAAACCATTCAGATCGCCAATGGCCTTGTCGAACAAAGCATTCAATTCACTAGTAAGCTTCTTAGGGTCGTTGATAGAAGCGAGAACATCGACAATACCACCGACAAGATCAGACAAGATCTTAAGAATGGCGCTAACCAAGCCATGTGGCAAGCCAGTGTTGGACACCAAGCCGGTAAGGCTGTTGATGGTGGTGGACAAGTTGAAGATAGCTTTGTTAGCCGCAATAAGGTCAGTGACAGGACCAGCAACTGGAGCAGCAACAGCAACGGCCTCAGCCTGAGCCTGTGGAGCAGCAACAGCGAGGGCATCAGCCTGTGGAGCAGCAGCAGCGACAGCAACGGCCTGTGGAGCAGCGACTGGGGCAGCAACGACAGCAGAGGCAAGAAGGGCCAAGACGGAAGCAGATGTGGTGAACTTCATTATGTGGTTGGGTTGTGTTGATTATTAAGAGACAATAGAAAGAAGATAATCGGAAGAGGGAAACAAATGGGAAGAGGATCCCCTTTATATAGTTGAGGGCATAAAACAGAAAAAAATTTAAACAAAAGTTAGAATATGTAGGGGATGATCTAGCTTAGGGGTTTGGGACATGCACAACAAGGGAGTAAGTATGACATCCCTGTATTTTTTTTTTTTTTTGATGTGAGATCCCCATCTCAGATCTCCTCAAAAGGTAACATCATTGCCAGAATTGGCCATGTGCCACACAAAAAGAAGAATGCCACACCTTCAGCGGTTCTTGGAATGTTGAAGTAACAATGTTGTTGAGCCATAGTACTAGTAACAAGGGATGTGTATGTATACATCTTACCACAATTGATTTTGGTCCTTAGTGTATATAATCCTTTAGCCGCTCCTGGCTTGAACGTTAATCGTTGTTCAAGGGTCAAGGATTATGTGCATAATAGATCTGCATCTTCGATCAACAGAACAGAACAGAACCAAACGGAGTGGAAAACAAAAGAAAAGAAAAGAACAGAACTGGGCACCCACCCCCCCTTGAAAGTATAATTGTTAAATATAAAGCAGTATAAAAATGGAAGATCATGACCAAACCTCTCCCTTTCTCGCTGCAACCTGCACATCGTCATCTGCATTTCGCTGTACGAACCTGCGCATCATTGCATATTTCCTAACCGCTTTTTTTCCTTTTCACAAATTCGAAGTAGAGAAATTATATTGTGGTATGGAAAGGGGATCTTTTGTTATTCTTTTGATATAGGGAAATTCTTTAAAAAATGCGTAGATATCAATTTATCAGATGTCTCTAGGTGTGGATAATTAATCGTGTTTGTATGTGTTTGTATGTATTTGTGTGTGTACGTGTAGTGTGTATGTGCGTGTTTGGTCCAATGCATTCTAATGCCTCTCTAAAAGTAACAAACCCAACAGAAAAAACCCATAGCCTCTCTTCAAAGGAGATGTCAGCATTTTTGAATCTCTCTCTCTTCCTCTCTTTCTCTCTATGAACTTGATCGCAGATCCCCTTGATAAAACCAGGAGAAAACCTTATACGATCCCATTAATCAAACTCTCTTTATGGTGGTGTACATCTCGAAATATGCGGAAAGGTGATATACTCAAAGAGCTTTAACCGCATATTTCTGCACGAGGCATTAACTCATGACAGGGGGTACTGTAATTCTCTGCAAAACACACGCACACCCACATCAACCGAAATTCCCGGCTCTCTTTTAAACTATCAGACTTGTTTAAGGATATCATTTGAGGTTTCAGCATTGTTTAACATGTGCTACTCGAGAAAAAAGGCGAAACCGAAAGGGACAATATCAAAAGAATGACTATAGAGAAGATTTAAAAAAGTATGTGGAGAAGTGGAGCCGAGAAACTTGTAAAAACGAGAACTTTCATGTCCTACTCCATGATTTAAACAAAGAAAAAAGGTAGATTATTAAATATCAGCATATATACTCTCTCCATCTTAATTGGTCTTTAATCTAATTTACTTCTTGAGAGCACCGAGGACGGTTCCAAGAATGGTTGCAAGACCACTCAGCAAAGAGGTGACAACACCAACCAAGTTCAGAGACAACAAGTTAGAAAGAACACCAGTCAGAGTGGTCAAGAGCTGCTGAAGCAAAGATGTAACAGTGGAAATAACGCTGGTTAATTCCTTATTGATGGCATCATCCAAGCCTGAGGTCTCGAGCAAGCCGTTCAAAGTGGAGATGGCTTCACCAACCAAACCATTGAGAGTGTCAGTAAGTTCCTCAGTACCAGTGATAGAACCAAGAGCGTCGACGATACCACCGACAAGACCAACTAAAGTGGTGACAATAGAGTTAACCAAATCAGTTGGCAAGGTGGTACCGGACAACAAACCTGTGATATCGTTGACAACACTGGACAAGTTGGCAACGGCACTGTTGACCGCGGTCAAGTCAGAGATGGAATCGGCAGCGATTGGGAAGGCAGTAGCTAGAGCCTCAGCCTGAGCTTGAGCCTGTGGAGCAGCAACAGCGAGGGCATCAGCCTGTGGAGCAGCAGCAGCAATGGCAACGGCCTGTGGAGCAGCGACTGGAGCAGCCACAACGGTGGTGGCAAGAAGGGCCATAAGGGAAGCAGATGTGGTGAACTTCATATTGATTGTTGTGTTATGGTCTTTGTAGTTGTTGTATTGTGATAAAGAGAGAAAGGGAAAAAGTAAGAGAAAGCTAGAATAGAAAAGGAGGCAAGAGGATCCTCTTTATATAGTTGAGGGTAGATAGAACACAAAAGAGTTGAAGTGAGAGCTCACTGCAATGTTACGTCGGATTAAAGTGTATGAAAGCTTATGAAGATCTTAAATTCGTATAACTTTATTTGATGTGAAATTCCATCGAAGGAGGTACTAGATCTCCTCAAAATGGTAAGATCATTACCTGAATAGGAGGGATTCCAAAAAGCTAGTTTGAAATAAGAAAAGAGACTGCTCAAGATAAGCAATGGAAAGCATAACCGTACTTTTCGTTGAACAGTGTGATACACAACAACAGGCACATCATTTAAAGGAGTGGTAGATCTGCAGATCTGATAACTTTCGAGGTGATAAAATGAAAGAAAAGGATTTGTAAACGAGATGACCAAATCATTTCAAAAAGTTGTTGATGGGACTATTTCATGAGATCTCCCCTGCGTATAGCTGCACTGAGCTACAGCATTATTGCATGTGACTTTCTATAGATTTCACTAATCCGGTGTAGAAAAGAACTTCCATTTGTAAGCTTTTTCTCTAGTATTGGAAAAGAAAGAAATTAAGAGACCGATACTTTGTTTATGGTTCGTCCCAATACACCTTGATAATCTAATTCCAGGATAATAAAATTCCGAACGAGTTTAAACCTTCTGACATATCGGTTTCTCCTAATGACGCATGAGCACAGGAGCCACAGCTCTAGAAACAGATATTCCAAAATATAATGGTAGTAAATCAGTCACTCAAAACACGTGGAAAAGACAATTTCGCACAAAGGGTTAAACATTGACAGGATGTCGATCAGTATATGTAGCTCTCTGCGTTTACACAACACATTACAGAGATACGCGAACCAAAGATATTCGGTTCTACGGAAGTAGTAGAAGAATAATGATAAGACCTATCATATATCTATGAAAGGACTGAAAGATTGAAATCATCTGTCTAGCTAAGATGTCCGTTTCTGGATTTCAGATGGATGAACGAAAAAAAAACATAAGAAATCTGCGCTGCAGAGCCAAGGAAAAAACGCATTATTCACTAACGAGGATTGGTATTTTTAAGGTTACGGAAAGGTGTAACAAAAAGGGGTACTTGAAAAACAAGGATATCAAGGATTAAAGGAGAGGAGAGGGGTAGAACGACTGGTGTGAAACTGTAGATCGGAATCATATTGCGAGGGTATTCTTCTTTTTCTGCTATTTTTGAAATGAAACTAGAATGAATTAGGATTGTGCTATCGTGAATGAAATGATACACATGCTTCCTTCATATCACCACGTATTTACATAGTATCGTTATCTTTGACCCAAAGTTATAAATCTCTGTCCAATCAAATGATCACACGGTATCTCTTGATAATGGGAGTAGTATATTTTAACTCAACGGAAGTTGGTATACTGGTGAGAAAAGGACAAATATCCTAATTCCAGAAACAACAAGTCTCAAAGAGTTTGATAAGGTCAGCATAAGTATCTTGATTAACTAAAACGTTCTCTATCTACTCGATTCATCAGCTACATATGGAAGAGCTTCAAAGTTTTTTTTTTATTATAGCATAGGCGTGATATTAACATTTTCATTATATGTATGGGAAATAGGTAGCATACTCTCTTGGGGGTATACCTTATAAAAAACCTGCAACTTTACAGTAGCAAACCAATTCAAAAATACAGTTATGAGCAATGGAGTATACTATAACTACGCCTGGAAAACAGTAACTTTCTTTTGCTGTAACAAAGCGTTAGTGGTTTAGCGGTAAAATTCAAAGTTGCCATCTTTGAGCCCCCGGTTCGACTCCGGGCTAACGCAAATTACAAATTAGAATTTATTTTTTTGTTTGAGTTGATATAAAAGTCGTGGTCGTATCAACAGTTTTTGGCCGCAGCCATCCCGGTCTTATATGTTGACTATCTTGTTATAGCAGTTGTAATATAGCGGACAACTGCAACAAATAGTAGTGGTTATTTCCAAAAGCACTGAGACTCACCTGATTTGTGGATCCATCCTATAAGTTTTTCTTTGAACTTTGTCTGGGTTCAACAAAGGTCATTCTTGTGTAATCATCCTTCAGATCCCTTGGTCCTCTGGGTGGTTTAATCAATGCGTGACAAGTAGTCAGTCATAGTGTTGGCATCTTTCTCGATGAAGTGTAACTCAACATGGGCAATTGATTCGATCCGGGAAATCCAACGATGTTGCTTACTCGTCAATGATAGTGATTGAGTTAGCGGATGGAGTGGCTTATGGTCCGTCTCTACAATGGTGATACCACGTTTCTGGTAAATGTAAAAAGCAAGCTTTTTTAGAGCAAACACAATGGCATAAAGTTTCTTATCCAAAATCGGCCACTTCATCTGGGAATCATTAAAGGTACTAGAACGGAATGCGATAAGAACCCAAGTACCTCGAGTCTCTTCTTGTTGAAGTACAGCCCCCATGAAGTGACTAGAGGCATAAGTCCTAATCTTGACTTGTTTGGAAGAATCAAATGCAGTCAATTCCAGTTTCTCGTTGAGGGAATCTTTAATATTCTTCACAGCTTGTCTCTTCTTGTCCCTCATGATAAACTTAGCGTCTTTCTTGAGCAGAGCATAAAGCGGTACTGCCATGACTGTGAATTGCGGAACGTGACCCGATACATAAGTTGCAATCTCAAGGAAAGGTTGCAATGCTTTGCGACCACGTGGGAAAGGGAAATCCTGTACCATTTGAATGGATACATCTGCTGCAACAGTCTTGGCTGGTCCGTCTTTTGGATTGACAATGATCGTATTTCCAAGCCATGAAAGCTTAATCAGCAAAGAATTCTGATTTGTCCTTGTCAATGTGGAGTTTCCTGTTCTTGAGAATGTTGAATACCTTAGTCAAATGTTTCTTATGTTCCTTGACATTACGGGAAAAGATAACGATTTCATCGAGATAAACTCTCACAATTTTTCTGCATGGACTCAACACATCGTGAATAAAGCGTTAGAATACTTCAGGAGCATTTTTGAGCCCAAACGCCAACACTTCAAAGGCAAAGTACCCGCGTGTTGTCTTAAAAGTTGGGTACCGGTATGATCTCTCAGACAAGCGCATGTGGTGGTAAGCAGATGATAAGTTTATGGAAGAAAGTATAGTACCCTTCATATTTGCAGTGAGGTCGTTGACTGACGGAACCAGATATGACACCGTGCTGGTAATTTTGTTCAACTCTCGGAAGTCAATGACAACTCTTTTGCGATTCTTCCCTTTGACAACGAACGGTACTGAATCATGTTCAGTAGCCTTCACTTTGGTGATGAATCCTTTCTTAAGCAAACTTTCAACCTCTGCGTTCAATATCATCTCGTGATCATTTCGGACAAGGGTTTAACTAACCGTATGTCATAGTTAAGTAAATTGTGCTTTCCATCATCCTTTGAATTCTCTTCCTCTGTTCATCAAACCAAGTGACATCTTTTGTCTCCTTGTCCTTCTCCACTGTAGTACTATCGTCAAGGTACTTCTCCCATTGGATCTTATCTTTAGCCAAAGTGTTGACATCGGAATTTGCCAAAGCACAGAATTCGTTGCAAAACGCAAGCTGATTCGATAAGTGTCTCATCGGTCTTGTACGTATAAGGCGATGAACAATCATTAACGGTAGACGGAAAGCAAGATTATGCATCTCAGATATCTTGTCTATCAATTCACGGCATTGTTCTACGGTTTCCACGGGGTTGTGGTTCGTAAGCTTATCCAGTTCCTTAGCCTCTAATCTGCTACACCATTCCTGTGAGAGACCTTCTCGAAGGAACATCCGTTTGAAAGCTTCAAGGGTTAAGGACTTCTTGTGATCATCTCGAATTTTCCTAAGCAATCGCTCAACTTTCTCTTCTTCAAAGGTGAACAGAGTCTGGCGGATTGCATCCAGAAGTGGCATTTTCCGAAATGGTGGATCGTTTTTGATCACAGACCAAATCTGATTCCAGGCATATGATCTGTCTTTATTCACTCCGATGAATTTAATATGTCTGATATGGGACGGTCTAGATAAGTCATCCTTGTCACCCTTGGGGTCGAAAGGAGCCGTGCGTGAAGAAGAGTTCTGATTCTTCTTTTCATCAATACAAGAAGAACTCTGATTCTGTAGATTCCTCTTGTCATTAATATGAGAGTCAGCTGTGGTTGGTGATTGTACGTGATTGGTGATCAATTCAGCATTCTTGACGTTTTCCGTGATGGTCTCTTGGAAGTTGGTTCTGCCAGTGAGTATGCTAATAAGTTTGAGGGGAGCTCTGCAAACCATTCTGCAGATAATGAAGAACACTTCAATAATCCATAAGACGAGATTGCATATTAGGACATAAATGAGAACTCTCCACCCTAATGGAAGTGGGTTAACGCACTCACCTGCTCTTTTGATCCATGTCCATAAGGTAACTACCTCCGGACTATGAATGTAGAGTTGTGACCATTTCCCAAAGGTGTGAACATGTGGATAAGGATAAGGAATAGCAGTTGCAGATAATACTTTATGACCAATGTTCGTACAACTATCAATAAAAGACCAGAATATATTGACCCATATTCTGGGGAAGTAGGTGACGGGACTGCGTCAAGTTTAAGGATCCCAGCTGGTTGATTGTGAGTTTCCAGGAGTTGGAAATCCTACCGGAATTCCTCCTTGTTCCAACAACCAGGGCATCCAAGCAATAGTCCAATGTATACTAAGATATGTAAATAGTAGAAGAAATAAAAATCCGTGCAGCAATTGCTTTCTGTTGTTCCGGGTAACCTCTGGGTGGAACCTTGATTTGAACATAATTCAGGTCGAATTAATATCAATAGGAAGAGATTGGACTGTATGGAAGAGATATCATACACAGAATACTAACTTAAAATGATGAATGTATTGTCTATATCTTACATATCTGTGTCTTGAACTAGAGAAGATGCGCATACAAAAAAGACAGCCCATAAATGCATTCTTTTCTTTAGTGCATGTTTTATAATTAGGGGGTAATATTCATTTATAACCCACACGTTTTTTTAGTGAGTGTTATAATTATAGATTATTAGCCAAGAGTAATTTTAATGAACAAGCACCTTCTTTTTAACTAAAACCGAAGTTCAATTATCAATAAAATTTAACCCCTGAATTTGAAGGGGATAAGATGTACTGTTAGTTTGTACCAGTAACTGCATACAGTGGCACTATTTATATAATATAACTACTTAATGAATCAATGAATATAAGTGATTACTTACTCAATTGTCTATTGAGAGTAACAATTAAACCCCTATAATTCCTACAACCCTTGTAACGTAATTAATATTCTCTTGGCTTCTCCATACATCCGCTAAGGTGTTGTTGAACACGCGTCCTCTTCTTTTTCATTTACCCCTTGCAAAAAAAAGGGCCTGGAACTTCAGGGGAAAAAGAAAAAGGGGGAACTCCGGGGCAGGTTAAAATAACAATACAGACAGACACTTCTTTTTACATATATGAAGACCTGTATTCTTCACCATAAATATCAGGAACTAATTACACTTGGGTCTTTATAATCATTCAGAACTATTTCATATCAATTAACATAGAAATGTCAAATTTGTTACACAGAGCAGCATCCTCTGGACGTGATTCTTACTTGTCCCATGATGAGGTGCTTGCACACACAATGGTTGGAGGAGTACGCAAAAACTCTGTGCTATTGCCAGAGACATTTGAGATTGAGAGTCTCAACTCCAAGGACACTGATGAGCAGAAGAAAAAGAAAGGGTTAAGCTCATTCTCCGAATGGTTCAAGTTGAAACCAACTGATCCAAAACTCGTCAAGGTGTTCAAGAAGTATCTCCGATTTGTTGGTCCAGGTCTCATGATCTCAGTCGCCTATATGGACCCAGGTAACTACGCTACTGACGTTGAAGCCGGTGCATCCACCAAATTTTCCCTCTTGTTCATTGTCCTCTTGTCAAACATCATTGCTATCTTCCTCCAAAGTCTCTGCATCAAACTGGGTTCAGTAACAGGACTCGATCTTTCTAGAGCTTCAAGAGAACATTTACCCAAATGGCTCAACTTGGTGCTCTGGTTCTTTGCTGAATGTGCCATCATTGCCACGGATGTCGCTGAGGTGATTGGTACTGCTATTGCTCTCAACATCCTCATTAGGGTTCCACTTCCAGCTGGTGTTGTCATCACTGTTGTTGATGTCTTATTCGTTCTTATGGCTTACAGACCTGGTTCTTCTCTCAAATTTGTCCGTTTGTTCGAATATGCCGTTGCACTGCTCGTGTTTGGCGTTGTGATCTGCTTCTGTGTCCAGCTCGGCATGATGCCACCTGTGAGCGCACGTGAGTTGTTTAGAGGCTATGCACCTTCTAAAGAGGTGTTCCAAGGTAATGGTATGTATACTGCGTGTTCGATTCTTGGTGCCACTGTGATGCCACACTCGTTATTTCTGGGTTCAGGGCTTGTTCAACCACGTTTGCGTGAGTACGATATGGAGAACAATTACTACAAGATTCCCGAAGATGAGGACCCAGAAGAGGCATATTTCGCTTATAGACCAACTGCTAAAGCTATAAAGTATGCAATGAAGTACTCTATTGTTGAGCTTGCTGTTACATTGTTCACATTTGCGCTCTTTGTCAACTCTGCTATTCTTATTGTCGCTGCTGCATCGTTGTATGGAACGCCGGAGGCTGCTGATGCCGATTTGTACGCTATTCATGACTTGCTCTCTGATACTATTGCTCCTGCTGCTGGTACGTTGTTTATGATTGCGTTGTTGTTTTCTGGTCAGAGTGCTGGTATTGTGTGTACCATTGCTGGTCAGATTGTCAGTGAAGGCCATTTACATTGGACTATCAAGCCATGGAAGAGAAGAATAGCTACTCGTGCTATTTCGATTGTTCCATGTTTGATTATCTCCTTGTCGATTGGTCGTTCTGGTTTATCTGATGCGTTGAATGCATCTCAAGTCGTGCTTTCCATTTTGTTGCCATTCCTTACTGCACCATTGATTTACTTCACTTCCAAGAAGTCTATTATGAGGGTGGAAGTTGCTAATGAGCAGCAGAATGATGATGAAATTGAGATGAGTGAGTTGGTACAAGAAGGGGATAGTGAACAAGAGAAGAAGTATTTGGACATGTCTAACAACTGGTTGACAACCATTATTGCCTTCATAATCTGGTTGTTCATCACTGTGTTAAATGTTTATATGATTGTGAAACTTGGTATTAATGGTGGTTTATAGTTTACTAATATAATACAATAGATAAAAAAGAAAAGTCCATATCTTATACAATGTAATTCAAACATGAATTTAATACAAAATAAAAATAGATAGCAATAGTCACAAAATCATAGAGAAAAAAATCAATCAGGTAAGGAATAATATATGTTCACAAGGTTTTAACACAATAGCCTTAGAACATACCAATGAAGCGCTTAAACAAGTCCGTAGCAGTTCCATGAGTTGAAGAAGTAGTAGCGTCCAAAGCCTCATCATAAGCTCTAGCATTCAAAGAACCAGAAGATGCAGTGCCATTCTTGTAGTAAGCATCATCAGTGGTTGTTGAGGACTCCGTCGTTGTGGTCCAGGAGGAAGAGTTTGTAAAAGTTGGTGTCATAGTCGATGTCAAATAGACAATCTCTGTTGTTGTCTGCTCAACTTCAGTAGAAGCTTCAGTGGTGAACACCTCACCATTTGAAGCTGTGAAGGTGAAGGTGGCAGCGACGGCAACTTTAACAATTCCGGTGGACATGGATGTACCATAGCAGTCAGATGGGGTTTCAGTGACGGTAACGGTGACGGTAGGTGCTGAAGTTGTTAAAGACTCGTAAGCAGAGGTGGATGAGGCATAAGCATTAGCAGAAACACCGTAGTTGATAGCATTGATGTCATTGACAACGCCAGTGGAAGTGCTAATTGCGGATGTGGCAGTGGTGGTAGAGGATCCATCATCAAGGGTGATTGTGGTGAAGATGATGGAAGTGATGGTGGACTCTTCCTCTGTGGTGGTGGTAGTAGCATCACCATAGGTGGAAACCGACTCTGTTGGAATGTAACCTTCCTGAGCGTAGGCCTCGACACCTTCGATGGTTGTGTAGTAAACGATGGTTGTTGTGGTGTAAATAGTTGTTGGTTGGCCAGCAGAGTCAGTGGTGGCCACAGTGGTGGCGATGGCTGTGGTAACAGCGGAAGAGGAGACAGGAGCAGTAGTTTCAGAGACTGGGAAAGAGGAGTTGTCTCTCTTTGCAAGTTCATCAAATCTAAGAGCCAAGTTTGAGTAGGCTGAGACCAATGGGAGAGCCAAAGTCAATGGGATAAAGGAAGTGAGACGCATTGTTGATCTGATATCTTTTGGGCAGCTTTCTTTGTTCTTTGTGTAAGAGAGAAAGAGAGATCTGTATAAAAGGAGTGACTGAAGGTGAGTTTTAAAAAGAAGACTGTTCAACAAAAGAAAAGGGGTTTAAAGGAGTGGACGAGACAGTGAAGCTCAAAAGGTTTGTTCTTTTTTTGTTTGTTCTTTGTTGATTGAAAACTCTTAATAAAAAGGTAGTATGAAGAAGAGGGAAGTTATTTGTTAACTAACATTCTCATCCTACCCCCTTTCTTTATATATAAATTCCCTTTGAAAGGGGAGAATTTTTCTTGTTTTGTTTATGGGTCCATGCCGGTGTGTAACGCGTTCCTTTTAGAAAATCAAAACAAATATGCAAGGTGTGTTTCTTATGGAAGGTTCCATGTCTTTGATTTTTTATTTCATAGTGGAATGTATAAAGAATAGAGTCTTAGAATACTATAGTTATATAATAAGTATAGTATCAATTGATATATACTTTATATACTATACATAAATGGATGGAATTAAAACATTCAATAATGAAACCTCAAAAAGAATCCAGAACGCGTCGGTCGTCGTCGCGAAAATGACGCGTAAAATCTCACACACAGAAAGAGAGACATTCACACATAAATACATATATAAATATATAAAAGAGAGGAAGGATGAATAAGATGTTTGTTTAAACTTACTAGTTGTATGCATAATGGTCATGTGTCTTAGTATTGTCTTTCTTTGTTTTCTTAAACGCGCGTCTTATAATGACCACCCCTTCTTCTTCCTTTAATTCCGTTAGAGAAGATGGCTGTGTTTCTCTAGTTTTTTCTCCCTTAATAAGTATAGTATGTATTCTTATTTGAAGGTCTCTTATAACTGAAACTGACCTTCATTCCATAGAAAAGATTGATAAAATTAGCCCCTTTCTTCTCCATTATATATAATTAATCTCCCTTCCCCTTCCCCCTTTCCCACCCTTCGCGATTTTAATTTTAATGGACAGCTCTCACAACACAAAGAGAGAAATTTAATTAGAGATAATGAAAGATTGATTATATAATTAGCAAATACCGAAGTTCATTATAAATAATGACCACTCTTCAAGAACTACAAGCTTCAAAAACTATCGGAATCATCGGACTCGGTGATATGGGCGTCCTTTACGCCCGACGCTTCTCACAAGCAGGTTGGACGGTCGTTGGTTGTGATAGGGAAGACATCTTTGAAGAAACTAAAGTGAAGTACAATGACGAATTTACAGTCTTGCCTAATGGTCATTTGGTATCACGTGTTAGTGACTACATCATTTACTCAGTCGAAGCTGAAAACATTGATAAGATTGTTAGAGTATACGGACCTTCAACCAAATGCGGAGCCATAGTTGGTGGCCAAACATCGTGCAAAGCTCCAGAAATTAAGGCATTTGAAGACCATTTACCACAAGACGTTGAAATCATCAGTGTCCATTCCCTCCACGGTCCACGTGTTAACACCACGGGTCAACCATTGGTCATCATCAAACACAGAGCATCTAACGAGAGTCTCCACTTTGTCAAGCTGTTGATGGACTGCCTCAACTCCAAAGTCGTCGAGCTGACATGGGACGAACACGACAAGATCACTGCTGACACACAGGCTGTAACACACGCAGCTTTCCTCAGTATGGGCGTCGCTTGGCACAAGTCGAAGATGTACCCGTGGAAAGTACCAAAATGGATTGGTGGTATCGAAAACGCAAAGATCAACATTGCAATGAGAATCTTCTCAAATAAATGGCACGTCTACGCAGGGCTAGCCATCTCAAACCCAGCGGCTCATAAGCAGATCATGCAGTACGCACAATCAGTCACAGAATTGTTTACATTGATGCTTGAAGGAAAACAAGATGAATTGAGACAGCGTGTGTACAGGGCCAAGGAGTACGTGCTTGGTGGTCATCACGAGAAACTGCTATTGGACGACTCTTTGCTTCAACAGTTCTCCCTCTCGAGACAGCCTCCAGGTGAACCAACACCAAACTCACACCTCTCACTCTTGGCAATTGTCGATAGTTGGCACCAGTTAGGAATTGTCCCTTATGACCACATGATTTGCTCTACTCCACTATTTAGGATCTTCCTTGGTGTCGCAGAGTACTTGTTTTGCACCCCAGGTCTTTTAGAGAAAGCCATCAACGATGCAGTGGACGCAAAGGCATTTAGAGCAGACGACTTGGAATTCACAATTGCTGCTAGAACATGGAGTAACATTGTATCATTTGGTGACTACAACTTGTACAAAAGGGAGTTTGAGGCTACACAAGAGTTCTTCAAGCCGATGTTACCAGAGGCAAATGCACTGGGAAATGAAATGATTAGCATGCTCAACAAGAAGTTGCAGTCTAAACAACTATAACTATATATATATATATATATTATATGAACCTATATATCATCATCATCATCATCATCATCATCATCATAGCATTTCCTTCAAATACCACCGAGAGGTGTCCGGGTGTATTATTCTCGCGAAATTTGTGTGCGGAAAGCTCTAATTAAATATCCCCCCATTTTAACAGTTACTAAGCCCTTTTACATATATATTAGAAGGAGTTCAAGAAAAGAGCTCCATTTAACATTGTTATATTCACTAACTAACACGTTTTCTGTTTGTGTATTTCTCTTCTTTTTCTCTTTTTTTCCATTCTTTTAATTTTCTTCATTGGAGTGAAACATAGCAAAACACAGATCAAACGTTATCAACAAAGAGAACACCGCATCACATACAAAGATTTATAATACAATCACACACGCAGCACACAACACACACACAGCACACACACAACACAATGGGAAACGTTTTTAGTGGAATTTTTGGAAAACTGTGGGGCGTCAACAAAGAGATTCGAATTCTCATCCTCGGTCTCGACGGTGCTGGTAAAACAACTATTCTTTACAGACTACAGGTATGTTCTTTAATAGTCACCTCATTTATTCTATAAACTAACAAGATATACCAGATTGGTGAAGTTATCAACACGAAACCAACCATCGGCTTCAACGTTGAGACACTCAGCTACAAGAACCTCAAACTGAACGTGTGGGACCTCGGTGGACAAACCTCCATCAGACCATACTGGAGATGCTATTACGCCAATACAGCGGCAGTCATCTTTGTTGTCGACTCAACGGATAAAGAACGTATCGATACAGCTTCAAAAGAACTCCACACAATGCTCGCCGAAGAAGAACTCGCAGACTCGGCTCTCCTAGTCTTTGCTAATAAGCAGGACCAACCAGGCGCATTAACAGCTGCTGAAGTGTCAAAAGCACTCAACTTGGCTGAACTTAAGGATAGAAGTTGGAGTATTGTCGCTAGTAGTGCTATCAAAGGTGAGGGATTGACAGAGGGTCTCGATTGGTTGATTGACGTCATTAAAGATGAACAACTCTAAGATAGAAACTCAACATCAATAAAATTGTACATCAACTTGTACTATTTATCATATTATTTGGTAGCTTTTCATTAAATCATTAAATATTCTTTATTGTGTCAAACGTTGGGAATGTTCCCCGTTCAATCAGTCTAGAGACGACGCCTCATCAGCAGTGATCAAGAACTCCTTGTTATCAACTTCTTCGAGTTCATTGATCTTGCCGATAAACCATTGCCTCTGTGTGAAATCTTTCAAATCCCCTTTCAACAAGAATTTCGAATCACCCATAATGTTGAATGCAGCCCATTGATTACTAGCACTTCCATTTTTACCACTGTTTCTGGTAGGGAGGAAAAGAACCAAATCACCAATCTCAAAATTCCTCACAGAGATCTTCTTACTGTTCACATCCTTAAGCTTACGGTTCTCCTTCAACTCCCTCTTTGCCAAATGTTCAACTTCCTTGAATCTCTTGGAAACACTAGACAAATAAAGACCATTCAAGTTCGTGACTGCTCCAACAAATTTCAAGTACTTATCTTCAAACGATGTCAAGTTATACGTGCGAAGCAACACATCCACAAAAGCGTCAGCCAACTCAGAAACACCTTCGCCTTCCGGTTCAATCCCCATATCGGGAAGTTTGGCATCTGCAAGCTCAGCCCAAGATGACAGCTTGTACACCTCCTGCTCCAAATCTGCCTTGAATCCAGGAGCAAGATCTACCGTAGTACTCAAGTCTCCTCCACCAGCTTTCTTCAACCCTTTCACCCTAATAATACTCGCCTTGGTATCAGCAGATCTCACAGCAAGCAACCCCAAGGATCTCAAACTGGAACACAACTGATCATAAAAAATAACAAGGATATCACTCAAATCTCTCGACTTGATGATTAAGGAGTTGATAATCACAACAAGTTGTACAATAGTCTGCGTCTGTTTCCTCTGAGTCTCACTTAGAGTGGAAATCTCATCATTGTTCGTGGAATGAACCTTTTCAAACTCTTCCAACTTCATTTTAAGAGATTCAATCTCCTCTTGATGCAGTATTTTCTCCTTGGCAAACTCACTCTCCCTGTTGGACATGTTCTCCAAAAGATCATTCTTCATCGAGCTCAACCGCTCATAATTCTCTTTCAAAGTCTCCAAATTGTTGTTCAACTTTGACTTCTCAGCCTTGAGGTCAGCATTCGTACCTTGTAAAATTTCCAGTTCAGTGTTGTGCTCATGTGTCACAGTAGTTATAAACTCATCCTTTTCTTTCAATGCAGTTGTTTTATCTCCAAGATCTTTAGTCAAGTCAGTGATCTTGTCATCCTGGAGCTTTAACGAAGCGTCCTTCTCTTCAAGTTCAGCCTTCATTGATGCAAACTCAGCCTTCAAGACGTCAACATCATCACCATCAGAGTTCTTGGTGTCAACTTGTTCTTTCAAGGCATTAAACTCAGTCACCTTTCTAGATAACTGTTCTTCAAGAGAGTTCACCGTTTCTTCATGCTTGACTTTCAACTCCTCGATCACCTTATCCTTCTCCATAGATATCGTGGCATGGTTGGTAACCTCTTCTTCAATCTTTGCGAGCTTTCCCTCCAAAATGGTCTTGGAAACTTCTTGCTCACCAATCTGTACTTTTAATCTCGCAATCTGAGACTCGTAATCATCCTTAAGCTTCTCAATATCAGCATGTAATGTCTTTGTCTCAAAGTCCTTCGCAGAAAATTCGTGTCTAGCAGTCTTGAGATCCTCATTCAACATTTCTAAGGTATTCTTATGTCTCTTGACATCATTAAGCAATGATCTGTTCTCCTCTTTCAACTTCACCAATTCACCAGAGTCTTGCAGTGTAGTCGTGCTTGATACTCTGAGCGAATTTTCTGGACGTCCCATGGAGGCCATTAGTTTCTCATTGAACGAGATCCTTGATGCAATCGACAGCCTATCAGACGAAGATGGCCACTGTTGGAAATTCCTGTACTGTTCCTGATGCAACAATCCTTCAAGTTTCTTGATGCGGCTTTTGTACCCCTTGATAACGGCATCTTTGGACTCATGAGACGGTTCTCGTGTTGTAGTCATCTTGGCCAACTTTGACGGAATATCATTCAGTGACTTAACAAGGACTTCAATGATCTCATTCTCATATTGGTGTTCCTGGAGTTGCTTTATATATGCAGATGCATCTTCATAAGTGACAATTTGAGCTTTATCAATGTCACTATCGTTGATGTTCAAATCAAAGCTGACGAGACTCTCACTGTTAAATTCTGAAGGTTCCTTCTTCATCAATCTCAAAATATCCCCAAAGTTATTGATCCATGTACTTCTGGTCTTGATTTCCTTCTCTCTCAAAGATGCAAAGTTTTCACTAGTCTTAACAGCTTGTTGCTTCATAGACTGCAGCCACTCGCTTCGACGGATTCCTTCAATGATATAGAGGCCGTAGAGCAATGGAAGATCAACGGTATGTGCAAGGTGTGATTCAAGTTCTTGTAGTTTCTCAATGTCAGTCGAAATGACTTTTAATGACTCTTTTAAAGTAACCATCTCTGCCTGCGCACACGAGAGTCTTTGCAAGAACGATGACAAAGTAATCTGAGTCTTTAGGAAAAGGTCCTTGTATGACAAAAACAGTTGGTGTAATGAAATCGAGAGAGCATATATCTTCGTGACATATTCTGACTTATGAAGTAGAAAAGTATCCACAATAACATCCATACCCAAATCATCGGGCGTGCCCTTATTTTCCTCAATAAGATGTTTGGTGTCACTCTTTACCTTATCACTAAGCAACTTGAGCTCTTCTTGCCACTCATCAGGTTCTCCCATGAAAAGGACATTACTAGTTTCCGATTCCAATGCATCAAGCTCTATGTCCACTTTTTTTCTTGAGTTGTTACTTGTAGATATCCTTGTTCTCTGTGCCACCATCTCTTTATTGAGTACTTCATTGACCTTAATACACTCCTTG
Source organism: Petasospora petersonii (assembly GCA_030574135.1). NCBI lineage: Eukaryota > Fungi > Ascomycota > Saccharomycetes > Phaffomycetales > Wickerhamomycetaceae > Petasospora > Petasospora petersonii. The sequence continues at coordinate 321,015 of JAJMEM010000010.1, forward strand.
GCGTCCGACTGGAGTTGATGACCATCCAACATAGCTGATAGCGGTGATTGGTCTAATGTCTTGATGTTCTCAAGTGTGTGGAAGTTATCTTCCCATTTCATGCTCAATGTCTGTTTCTGTAGATTCATGAGATACTCAAGAGATGCATCATAGCTCTTCTTCACCTCCGTGCAATAATTCTCAATGTAGAGATTTGCAACTCTCAAGCTCTTAAATAACGCGGACAATTTACTTTTCAGTTCGTTGGCCTTCTTCAAAAAGAGACGGGAATCAGATTCAATCGCAGCTACCCATCCCAAGTTTGTTGTAAGAAGCCCAATCAGTTGCCTTGAGTTCTTTGACGCAGCGAGATGTTCCAAGTCAATGTCCAGTAAAGGGGAGTTGATGGGGTGTATGAGGTTATCAAAACTCTCTGTGTATTGTGAGACAACGTACCGCTGAATGCTCTGGACGTCCTCGATGGAAAACAAGTTCTTATCAAAGACGTAAACTTCATCTGTGTGTTCCAAGGAGGAGATCCTCAGTTTGAGCCCAAAGGATGATAAGAGAAAGAGTTGCTGTTGTGGTATCCCGAGTTGAGACGAGCAGAACCGTTTAAACTCATCCATAGAGAGGAAATAGTGCCTGTTTACCCGCACAGAAGCGCCCATATGAGCATGTATTATCGTGATATCGTTGCCGCTCATTGGTGGCAATCTGTCATGTAAGTTGATGAAGGCGATGAGGTGAGAGATAGTGTTTGCGTGTGTGATAGCCAGGCTGGCGCGGGCTTAAAAAGCTCCGTTGCTACCTGTGAGATGGGGAAAATTTGACCTTTTGAAGAGCAGATGTGTGATAATCTGTTGAATGTTTCAATCTTCAACAAAAGAGTTTTCCTGATTGCTCTTTGCTCAGGTTCTAACTAACGAAAACGGAGAGAAAGAGGAAGAGTGAAAGAGGGAAAGCCCTGATAAAGCGCGGACTTTTAAATTTATTGACCCGATATAACAATGACAGATGTATTCAGTTTTCGACTCGATCATTGCAATTATAACTTGAACACACACAACAAACACCTCTTCATATAAAAGCTTACTCACCGCAGGGGGTAGTAAAAACACATGCTATGAGTGAGGGAGACGTCATATACTGTCAACTTGACACCAAGAACGAGGCAGAGTTCAACGCCATTAAGAGTATCATCAGTGATGACCTTTCTGAGCCATACTCGATTTATGTATACCATTACTTCTTGAACCAATGGTCAAATCTGTGTCATGTTGCTAAGATTGATAATGTGATTATTGGAGTTATTCTTTGCAAGCTTGAGCCACACAGAAACACCCGTCGGAGGGGTTACATCGGTATGCTTGTTGTTAAGAAGGAGCACAGAGGACGTGGTATCGCTAAAAAACTGGTCAAAAGCGCCGTTCAACAGATGATTGATTGTGGCAGTGATGAGATCATGTTGGAGACTGAAACCATTAATGTTGCTGCCTTGTCATTGTATGAGAGCATGGGCTTCATACGAAGCAAGAGACTCTACAGATACTATTCGAATTTGCACGATGCATACAGGCTCATACTGCCAGTAACTGGGAAGTCCACTATACGGTCGGCGTTTTTAGAAGCTCTGGATCAAAGTGTTCCAAAATAAGTGAGAACCCATGGATGTATGATACCTTTGTATAAAGTGAAATGAATGAGTGATGATTAATACCCGAGTAGTTTGTAAGTTTAGTATTCTAAAGAAAGGGACTACCTATACCATCATAGATTAACCTGCAACCATTACGTATTTTTCTATACATTTACTCTTCGTCCTCGAACTTTGGAGCCAAGTAGAAGCGGAGGTAACCACTGGCCAACTTGTACTCGAACAAAGCAGGTGTCTTGTCAGCAAGCTTGATTGTGATAGAAGAGGAAAGACCAGCACCCTTGATGATATCCAAGATGTACTTAAGACCAAAAGTCAAGTTAACAGCTTTGTTCAGCTCAACCTTGACCGACTGTTCTGGCTTCTCCATGTTGGTGATTGGCTTAACGATGACAGAACCGGAACCGATATCACCATCAGCCTCGAACTTGACGGTGTCCTTGGTGACAAGAACGGTCAAGGAGTCCGACAATTGGGACAAGTCTCTGGCAATTTTCTGGAAGTCAGCTGATGGGAGTGTCACGACGGAGTCGTACTCCATGTCGTCAATGTCCAAGAAGTCGGACTCGATATCCATCAACTTGAGGTTGAACTCGGACATTCTGTCCTTCTCCGTGTCCTCAAAGACAATGAGAACCTTATCTGGTGTCTCCTCAGCAATCAAGGATAAGGAGTCTGTGTTGTTACCGGTCTTCAAGACCTTGGAGAGTGAACTCAAGTCGATACCCAATGTGCTGTTACGGTCACATCTGTATGAATCGAAAGAGTCCTCACCAATGAGAAGAGAGACTAAGAGAACACGAGAGTCATCGACAGCCTGGACAGTGATACCATGCTCTGTACAGTTGAAGTTACAGAGCTGGACTGTGTCTTTGAAAGCATCGACAATCTGTTTTTTTTAGCGTTAGTATTTGGGTTCGGTTGGTGGGAAGTCATCACCAAGTAGTTGACGGAGTGTGGAAAGCAAAAAAAGAGAGACGTACCTTCTTGAAAAGAGCAGCTTCGGCAAATTTGGCTTCAAGCATTATTGATTTATATGTGTATGGAATGTGTACGTCGTATTTGACTGATGAACTAAAGTTATAAAACTGAAGCAAGCTGGCAAAAAGAGGAGAAAACACGAAATTTTGAATTTCTGACGCGTCGCAAGGGAAAACGCGTTGGCAAGTAAGAAAATATGGTGTGGTGCTTACCAGGTTTATTCTATTCTTACGTAATCAAGTCACGTGAACACATACTTTTCCTCCGAATGTGAAACTACTGGACCACTAAGAAGTCATTAAACCATCATTATGCAAGCGGGGAGGGAAATCTATTTACATCATTTCTTTGTGAACTGGTCATACTGTCTCATTGACTCTGGGGCAAACCCTTGCTGTTGGACATACTGCGATGGGTGTTAGTTAATTGCTTGAAGGGTGAAAAGTCCTATTTCAATACTCACTGTTCCTATCTGGACGTTAGCCTTGAAGTATTTGGCCACGCACCGGTCAACACACACCGTTTCACCTTTCGTTAGCTCTGTTTCGCCATATTGGTCAGCTATACACTTGTTGCGACAAGTCCTCAGCATACTGTGGGTGTTAGTTTCATCAGTTTTTTGTAGCATACCATATTGATCGTCCAGACTTACGTATTGAAGGTGGTGTTCATGGCCTCAAACTGGATCTCAGCCAGTTTGATCTTCTCCGGATCAGCTTCCTGGTACATAGCAGCATTGCTGAGAATGAATGACATCTTTGGTTTTCTCCCCTTTCTATACGCTTTCTTGGGATTAGGAAGTAGTAGCGTAAAGTGCACTTTTTGCAACACCGGGAAAATTTGAATTCGAGCACACCAAAAATAAAAACCAAAGGTGGGTGGGATATTCTGTTGCGTTTTTATCTCCCTTTCCTCGCAATTCAGACAACACATCATTCAATTGATTCTTAGACAGTTACCAATGCACGTTCTTGTGAGTATTGCCTTTTTTATGGTATAGAATTCTGGTTTTATTCATTGCCCTGATATCCAGCGTACATGTACTAACACTAAAGGCAAGATCACAAACGACGACGGTCCACTCAACGACGAGGACTCACCATACGTCAAGTTCTTGGTTGATGCCATTGTCGCTAATACCGACTGGGACTTGTCCATAGTTGTTCCAAACCAGCAGAGATCTTGGATCGGTAAGGCTCATTTGGCTGCTAAGGATCTCACTGCGACCTTCATTTACCCAAACGATCCAAACTCCAACTCTTTCCTAGGACCATTCCACGAGCCACAACCAGAGTTGCAAGAGAAGTATAAAGAATGGGCCTTGATTGATGGTACCCCTGCTTCCTGTGCTGACATTGGTATCAACCACTTGTACAACGAGAAGGGTCCAGTTGACCTTGTTCTCTCTGGTCCAAACTTTGGTAGAAACACCACTGCCACCTACATCACTTCCTCTGGTACTGTTGGTGCCGCCTTAGAGGCCGCTATCGGTGGCGTCAAGTCAATTGGTGTCTCCTATGCCTTTGAACAGAGGGAGATGACCGAGTCACAAGTGGCCATCGTTAAGGAAGCTGCCAAGATCACCGTCAAGCTCGTTCAATACTTGTATGATAACTGGAATGGCAATGCTGATTTGTACAGTGTTAACATTCCTTTAACTACAAATCTGAAGTGTGGGTCCACCACTATTGAGTACGCCCCTATTTTGGAGAACAGATGGAAGTCCCTATTTGCTCCAATGAAACCAAGACACGAGGACTCTCAGACCGATATCGTTGACAGCTCTACAAAGAGCAAAGTGCAGTTCAGATGGCAACCGGACTTTAATGCTGTGCATGAGTCCGTGCTAAGGGCCAATGCTGAGGGCCTTCACAACGATGGATCCGTTATTCAAAAGGGCAATATCAGTGTGACTCCTCTCAAGGCTGTTTTCAAGGACGTTCCTCTCACTGGTGAGATCATTCTTGAGTAATTTTTATAATGTCACATTTATGTTGTATATATATGTGTGACATTTCTTATTACGTGTTTATGAAATTGAAAATTTACCAGCTTGTATTGACCAGTGCAGTAAGTAGTATTGATGCCTAGTGAAAGTGGTGTCCGGGTTTAGTTTTTAGCTATGGTGTACAGACAAGACTTTCCCTGCGCGAGATGAGGAGCTCTATAGGACACATTTACTTTATAAATTTTTTGTAAAAGCTAACTAAAGCACAAACTGTTAGAAATGTCGGTAAGTCCTTAACCCTCTTGAACACGAAATTAGATCTACTTGAGTATATCATAGCATTATCAAGAAGACAGATACTAATAACCAAGACGAGACCATTAAGGAAGATGGTTATCCCAAAGACCTCTCATGTTCTATTAGCACATTATCCATATCTAACAACGTATATTTGTCCTTAAACAAGAACTCATACATTTATCCAGCCCTCGAGAAGGCACTTACCGAACTCATCAAGGACGTCAATTTTGTTAAATCATTACCAGCATCGGGTAAAGTGTTCCAATACGGTGAATACGAAGAGCTTGACTTTGATCGGATCCATGTTGATGAAGGATATCTCGTTAATTCATACATTTATAGAAAGGCTTTGATTAGAAAGCATTATTTGGCACACACTATACACTCATACGTTGTGAAACATCCAGAATCTTCGTTGGTGAATGCCTTCCCGGAGACGTATCAGCTAGAGGTTGACTACGCAGAGTTCTTGGATGATGCATTGGATGAGGCTTATGAGCTTCGTGAGGAGATTGAGAGCGGTGAGAAGACGTGGATCTTAAAACCGAGTATGAGTGATAGGGGTCAAGGTATCCGTTTGTTCAAGACTGTTGAGCAGCTTCAAGCCATATTTGACTCATTTGAAGAAGATGGTACCGATGATGAAGGTGAAGAGTGTTCCGAAGGGAACCATGGAGTTATCACTTCTCAGCTAAGACATTTTGTCGTCCAGGAGTACCAGGACAGACCACTCCTGCTGGAGAAGTACGGTAAAAGAAAGTTCCATTTCAGAGTGTACGTCTTGGCCAATGATTCCATTGAGGTGTTTGTCTACAAGAGGTTCCTTACACTTTTTGCATTGACACCTTACACAAAGCCCGAGGGAGAAGATGAGATCTCCATGTATGGTCATCTGACGAATACTTGTTTGCAGGGCGAAGAGGCACTGACAAACAACTCTGTGGTTGAATTTGCTGATTTGGAGGGGATCAGTGCTGCAAATAAGGAGAAGATATTTGGCTCCATCTGTGATATCGTTGGTGACATATTCAAGGCTGCCATCAGTGTGGATAGAATGAACTTCCAGCCATTGAGGAACGCATTCGAGATATATGGTCTGGACTTTTTGGTGAACGAGGACATGAGTGTGAAGTTGTTGGAGATCAACGCCTTCCCTGACTTCAAGCAAACAGGTGAAGATCTGAAGGGGTTGATATACGATTTGTTTGAGTCTGTGGTCAAACAATGTGTAGTCCCATTCTTTGGTGGAGAGAAGAAGGACAACGAACTACTTGTGAAAGTGCTCGACGAGAACACAGATGGATGGTAGTGTATACATAGACTCATAAGCATTAAATAGCATCCCCCTTTTATATTAGTAAGCTCTTCTTCTTCTTTTACCAGATGGTCGTGGAGTAGCGTTTGTATCTTCTGCACTTGACTCAGTAGGGGCATCCTGACCCTTTGCGTCTTTAGCGTCCTGAGCAGCTTTGGCAAGAGCTTCTTTCTCAGCGACGTAGATGTCACTTTCATCCGGATCCATGTTCATTTCTCTTCCCCAGGCGTAGAGCTTCTCCTTGACGTACTGGGCTCTTGCAAGGCCATTTCTGACTTTGGTCAAGTTACTGATGAACTCTTCCGTTCTCTGAACAGCCAATTGGGTGAGCTGTCTCGCTTCTTCAGCTTCTGCAGATGGCAGTCCTTGATCAGTGTCAATCTTGAACTGTGGGAGTGCAAAGAACGGGTCAGCTTCATCTGATGTGGTCTTTCTTGTTATTCTTTTGTCAATGTTCTCCTGTTCTTTATCCTCTGCGCTCTCTTTTGAAAGGTGGTTATACTCTGGAAGCCTCAAACCATCTTCTAGCAAGACGTTGGAGTCTTCCCCAAGGAAGAGTCCCAAAAGCTCGGATAGCTTATTTACGCTATTTTGCTCTTTTTCAATTATCTCTATCGACTGCTGAGCGTAATGCTTGAACACGTTGTTTGTGTAAGTTCTCGACACAGTTTCCCTTTTTGACAGTTCAGAAGGGTGGCCAATAGGTCTGAGAATCTCCTCCAAGTCAATGTCGAGATATGGGTTATCGTCTGCATCTTCTGCTTCGTAGTCAGGATCGTCGTAGTTGTAGGTATCGAGTCTTCTTCTCTTGAATACCGTTCTTGTTGATCTGTTATACTCCACTGGCTCGATAGTTTCAATGTCATTGTTGAAGCCGTTGATGTGGTCTCTGTGGACAAGTTGGGCGCCGAATTTCAACTTGTTGCCTCTATTAGAGGTCTCTCCGTCAATATTACCAGCATCCTGAGCATAATTCAGTGGTGTGGATTTCACTTTATGGACAAATGTGCTAAGGGGGTAGTGTTAGTATTGGGGAAACGGAAGCCTGCTGAAGCAAGAAAAAAGAAGTCACTAACTTGACGAGGTCAAGAGCCTCTTGCTTTGAGAGATCAGTAGCCATCTCTATGTGTTTAGAGAAGAACCAGGTGTGTGTGTGTCCTAGTACTTGTTAGTTAGATAAAGGGCACAACTCTTAGGTTCCACTGTCCTTGAAAGAGAGAGAGAAGAAGTGCGCAAACCAACACTTTCGCGAAATACGCGAACACCCAGACACTTCCCTCACACAAATCTTCACCACTATAGAAAAAGCGCCACTTTGTAAGGAGCTTCACAGCCTTTTGCACACCAGCACATAGTGGAAAGGCCCTCACTAAAAAACTTAACTATGTGAGTACCATTCGCGGGTGCAATTCTAAAGCGGTACAAGGAGGAGACTATAAGGGGGCCAGTGAAGCAAACCAAACGACAAGCACATACACAGAAAGAGATTAAAAGACAGTGTACTGTTTTCACCATGAACAATTGAGTTGTTGTCAGCGGCTGGTTGCGGGATGTTGCCACGAGGAGGGGGGTAGGTGGACTTTTACCATTGAACCAAAGCTTTGTGTACTGTGCTCTACGCGTATTGGATGACTTACAACCCAAAGAAGAAGAGAGAACAAAAAATAAAAGAAAACTACCCGCTCTAATTGAGCTCAACAACTCACCGCCATTACAAAGAAAGACCAACCTGAAGCCTGGTGAATGTTTGGGCGGCAGCGGAAGGAGGGGGAACCTCTCTAAAAGTGGGAACCCGCTGAGACCCCCATAAAAAGGCAAAAAAAGCAAAAAAGCAAAGATCCGGCCGGCCTCGGTGAATTTGGCTGAGTGCTTCTTTTTTTTGGCTTTGGTGATTTTCGCGATTTTGGTTGGGAGGACTAAACTTTTGCTCTTGTGGTGTTAGGGTGTTTTCTTTGTTTACGCTTTTTTTCTTCCTATTCAGTTGCCCTGGTTACTTGTTTACTCTGGCGACGCGTTTTGTTGTTGTGTGTGTGTTTTCGCGGGTGTTCCTCTCGAGTGAGCTTATTTCAGAAGCGCGTCTCTCTCCCTCTTCCTTGTATCTCTCTATCTGTTCTGTTGCACAGTATACTAACATATCAATCCCACAGAAATAACAATGTCCGGTATCCAGAGAAAGCAAAAAGTCCAGAGAAAGAAAAAAGGTGGGTTGTCTTCTTTGATTTGATAAACAAAGCACAATTGGTACCTCAGTACTTGTTGTTATTTCGTTATCGTTGTATAGACCCTGTGTTACTAACAAACTTTTACGCCCAGACCCAAACGCTCCTAAGAGATCACTCTCTGCTTACATGTTCTTCGCTAACGAGAACAGAGACATTGTCCGTGCTGAGAACCCGGGTATCTCCTTTGGTGGTGTCGGTAAGCTTCTCGGTGAGAAGTGGAAAGCTCTGACTCCTGATGAGAAGGTCCCATACGAGGCTAAGGCTGAGGCTGACAAGAAGAGATACGAGCAGGAGAAGGCCAACTACCTTGCCCAGCAGGAGTAATTTAACTGCCTACTCTTCTGAGTTGTGGCTAGAGATTATGAGACTTCTTTCTCTCTTTCTTCCATCATCTTCACTTACAATCAGAGTGTAAGTGTTGATATACATGGCTGATTGTTGTATTTCTATTTTTTTTCTTATGTCCACCACTTTTCTTTGCTTCTTTCTCTTTTCTCTTTATCCCTTTATTTTTCTGAGTGCTTGAATGTGGAGTGTGTATTAGGTGGAGTAGGTGATCTCTCCTTTCTTGTTATTTTTTTTGTATTGTACTAAATCAAAATGGTATACTGTTGATGATTTGTCTTGTAGTTGTAAAAGGAGCACGGGTTAACATACGGGTGCGCGCAACCTGGGGAAAGAAAAATCAATACAAAGAAAGAAACATGAACAACCAACCGAATGAGCTCTTCATTAAACAACGACCATTAATGACGAATTATGAGTTCAATTTGCTCATCTTCAGATCACAGCGTGATTGTGATGTGAGTATTTCACTCCCTTTCTTCCCCCTTCATGGACTTTTCAAGTGTGCTAACCCTTTCTCTTTTTAAACCAGATCTGATGAACCAGATGCAGTCTCAACACAGATACAGAAACCGGTACGACATGCCTCACAGCAACCTGAGTGTATTATCGTTGACCTCGAAGCCATAGAGTCGAGCCCGATGTCTCCTGGTCGTGGTACCATTAGGAATCCAAGCACTGCGGCACTCGATCGCTTGTTTTACATGTCCTCTGACACTGACGATGATTCTGAAATCATCATTAAACCATCCACAAAGAAATCAACCACCACAAGCGCCATTTCCACATCACTGTCTTCAAAGCAACCATCATCATCACCTCCTCCACAACCAGATCGGATGCAAAGGAGTGAGTCTAGTAATATTAGCCCACCGAAGAAGCACCCCACGCTTGGTGGCAAGGGCATGGAAAGCATCACCACCAACAAGCTCAAAGATCTCATGAAGTCTCTCGACTCTACCAATGACTCCATTGTTGAAACCCACTCTCCGCTCTTTGTTGAAGAGTCACCTGAATCCGAGTCATCACCACGCATCCAACAAGCAGAGTCCGTTGCCTCTGCCAGTGATGACGAACCGGAAATTTGTGACCATAACATCATTCTCTCAAGCTCTCCTGAACAGCCACCCCGTTTAGACGATGAAGTAGACCAGTCTTCCTCCATTGGTGAAATCCGACTCTCCAAGCCATCACAACCCATAATCCCTCACGAGAAGTTGAACAGAGCCCCAATTCACAAGCATGACAGTTTCAAAGTGAGTCCCAAGAGTTCCAACCCTCTCCTCAACAAGCCCATAAGCAAACACACCGAGGAGAAGTTGAAGCACGAGCAGATCTTGAAAGAACCTGAGATTCGAAAGCAAAGAGAGACTTCATCACCAGATATTGTTGTCTCTTCTCCAAGACGTGAGAATTCACCTTTAAAATACATTTTGACAATGGATAGAGCCGTGTCACAATCACAAGTCACCGTGGAGGATATCACTTCTTCAGAGGATGAACTGGGATTGCCCAAGTTCAACTCAGCCCCAACAAGACGAGACATGTCTCCCCTACGAATCCGAGAACATGAATCCACATCAAGAGCCAAGAAAGCAATCAGATCTGCTACTGACACTACTGCCCTCTCATTTAAGGAAGTCAGGGCTGCCAAAAAAACTGCACTGGAGAAGCAGAAATTGGCTAAAAGAGCACTACAGGCTGCCAACAAGATGACAAGAACCAAGGAAGAGTTGCTAGGTGAAATGATCCTTAACGTCCCACGCTCCTTTGTGAAGCTGTTGAAGGAGAAGAACCTGATGGAGGAACTCGGTGAAATTCAAGTCGAAGAAGTCGAGAGACTCGATCCCTACTTAACCTGGCAGAGAAAAGCTACAAGTAACTATGATCCTGAGACTGACTCTTTCATACCAACAGCACCACATATCATTGACGAGGATAAGTGTTGTTTCATTTATACAGCTTCTGAGCTTCAATTATTGATGGAGATGGAGACACCGTTGCACGCATTCACCAAGTTTAAAAGACTACACAAGGAGTTCAAGAACTATATTGTCATGGTCGTTGAGCTCGAGCAATTGAGGAGAAAGCTCAAGAACAATGAGAACAAGGCCTACACTGAGAGAATAATGGCTTCTATGAATGATGAACAAGGTGACTCCCAACCAGCAAAGAAGCGTAGTAGGAAACAGGCTGAGACAAGTTCATCACTGACACTCAGTGAGCTTGATTCCACTATTGCCGAGCTGCAAGTCCATGGGTTCAAGGTTTTTCCAACGAGGAACTACCATGAAACTGTCTTGTGGCTGGAGTCGTTCACACATACCATCTCATCAGCTAGGTATGATCGTTTTGAGCGTAATCCTGATTTTGCCAATATCGCCCCAGTCAGGTCAGGAAATGGACCTGATGACACTTACAAGAACATGTTGTTACAGCTGAAGTACATGTCTGGTCCAAGAGCTCTACGAGTTATAAAGACTGTCCCTAGTTTCAAGGATCTCTTTGATCATGTACAACGAGGGAGAATCCCACGAGGTGATGATGGTAGGACTTTGATGAACAGTAACATCGAGGTATTGGTGAAAAAGTTCTTGTCTACTGACGATGAGAATGAGTTGTTGTACGATGAGTAAAGAACATAATAAGCATAAGCATTAACCATTTTACTTGTTCATCTTCAGCTGCTTCAAGTATTGCAGCTTACTAAATGATCTAAAACTGTATTAGTATAGAATTTTTTAGTCATGTCATCATTAATGGAGTACTTGCTTCAAGATTTGGTATTCGTCAACATTGATCACATCCATCAACTCCTTCTCAATCACATCCACCTTCTCTGCAATGAGCTTGAGATCATCATCAGTGAATTTGTAACCCTCCTGGATCAACGCCACGAGGATTCCCAGTGATTTATCGATCAAAGACACATTATCATCCTTCTTGATCAGTGACAAGAGCTTCGGAACGATCCCAAACAGCTTAATGTGCTCCCAGATATCCTCCTTTTTCCCAGAACTGTGAATTGAGCTTAGCAGACTGAGTACTCTAAGTTTCACTTTCTGATTAATGGACTCATCTTCAAGTGATGGGCCTATGAGGTCCCATCCTTCATGCTGGTCAAATTGTTCGTAAGCTTTCGAGCAGTTTCTGATTAAGCTTGATAAAGCGTACAATGCCTTTTGTCTCGTTTCGTCCTCTTTACACAACCTGATAAGTTTTTCAACGCCACCTTCATATTGTGTGAAATCACTCTGTGCCTTTTCGTTATTCTGGACTGACGTGCCAATGATTGAGCACGTGAGTTGCTTGAACTCAACCTCATCGGAGTCCAATTGCTTGATGAGTGTTGGCCACATCTTCATGTTTTCAATGTTGTTTGCATTGTCCAGGTTTTCAATCAACATCTCAAAGTTCTCAAAAGCGGTGATCTTGGCTTCATAATCTGCATCTGGTGTATCAATGACTTTTAGAGCCTCTTTCATCAATGTTGGATCATCAGCAGCTCCAAAGAGCTTAGCAAGTTGTTCTGGGTCTGGCGCACCAACCTTCTTGGCTGTTTCTGGGTCTTGTTGAGCAAGCGACCAATTTAAGAGTTTATCCATCTTTTATTTATATCCCCTTATCTTTTTATGAGAACGGTGATAAAAGCTGGATAAAGTTGGGTTTTTATGCTTTCTATATACTCTTTTGTATCCGGAAGCTTCTAGAACTTTGATCTAAAAAAAATTGAGGTTTACAGAACGAGTTCGCGAGGTTATGTGTCCCTGGTATTCTTCGGAATAAGCCGGACTAACATTTTTTTCACTTTTAAAGGAAGAGTCATTTTCTTTCCTTTTCCTTGATTTGCTATTGTTTAGATATAGTTTCATATTTGAGATGCCAGAGGAGTCACTGAGTGCTACTGAAAGTCTAAAAGATTTACTATTTGGTTCTGTATGTTTGATTTATATCTAATAATTTAGTGGCTGGTACTGGGAGATTTCTCTTACTATTACTCCCCCACACACTACAGTTTAACGAACTAACAATCAACTTTACTTAAAAAGCTCTCTGGATGTGTTGGTAAGACAATCGAGTATCCCTTTGACACAATAAAAGTTCGTTTACAATCCCAGCCACATGATCAGCCATTAAGATACAAATCAACGTGGGATTGTGTATCCAAGACGTTTCGAAATGAAGGAGTTTGGGGTTTTTATAGAGGCGTATCGAGTCCGATTGTCGGTGCTGCTGCTGAGAATGCTACATTATTCTTTTCGTATTCCATTTCACAAGATGTTATGAAGAGCACATTTGGACTGAAAGAACTGGGGCTGCCGTACTTGGTAGCGTGTGGAGGTATCTCGGGTATAGTGGCGTCTTATGTACTTACACCCATTGAGTTGATCAAGTGTAAGATGCAAGTGCAGAGTCTCTACTCTGGTGAGAGAGCTACAGTGCTTGACCATATAAAGCAGGTGTATCGGACTGGTGGACTCAGAGGGTTTTGGTTTGGACAAACGGGGACTTTGTTAAGGGAATGTGGTGGATCTGCGTCGTGGTTTGGTGTGTATGAGCTGGTTTCTCGAGCATTCAAACAACGCAGTGGATCTGAAAAAAACACTATTCCTGAACTTCTCATTAGTGGTGCCTCTGCTGGTGTGGCGTATAACCTTTCTCTGTTCCCAGCTGATACCGTTAAGAGTACAATGCAGACTAGCAGTGTTGTCAATCCGACGCAGAAGCCACTGGGATTTGCATCGGTTGCCATGAGCATTTACAACCATGGAGGAGTCAGGGCTTTCTATAGAGGCTTGGGAATCACCTTGATCCGCGCTGTGCCCTCCAATGCGGCCATCTTCTTCACATACGAAGGACTCAAAAATAGAGAATGGTGATTCTTCAAATATATATATTCTACTTCTGTCCAACAGTTAGTCTCGAACGACGAGTAGTTTTCAATAGCTTGATAGCCATGGTGGTGAGCTCCTCTTTAAAGAAGAAGAGGAAAGCAGCTGTGAGAATACTTTGGGATAACTTGACGGAGATACCGTTGTAGAAACCTCTAAGGCCCTCTTGGGAGTAAATCTTGCGGGCCCAGCCCATGATGGTGGTTGGGTTCCCGCCTGAGTCGTCCTTGAGGTGCATACGAGCCTTCAAGGTGATGTATGGATACGTGGATCCCGTGGCGATGAGCTTACCAAGGGCACCAATCACGAATGCGTGACCAGAGGTTAAGGTGACCCTGTGCTTTTGGATCCAGTTCTTCATCTGCTCAAAGATGGTGTACTGGATGATTGGGTTCAACACGAGGATGAGTGCAGGGAGTACACCGGCAAAGAGCGTCTTAACACCGTCGGTCTTAATGATCTCGACAAGGGCAGAGAGTGTGGATTGCTGGTTCTTGCCCTTGACGGTGATACGGGTGTTGGCGACCCATATTGGATTTGTGGAGAAGACGGTGATGGAGCCGGCAATCGCACCTGTGAGGATGCTCTCAATTGGGGAGAGCATTTGCTTTCGTTGAGGACGTCTCTTGAGGATGAGCTTCACGAGAGCCTCGTAGAAGTAGTAGTAAACGAGATTGTTCAGAACGACTCCGTACATGGCGCTCTCAAGCCCAGAGTAAAAACCAGCAATGCCTTCGTGTTTAAGCAAATAACGAGCAGCAGCCAACGTAGAGACTTTTTCTTTCTTGTTCTTCTTTGAGTCTTCTTCTTCATCCTCCTTCTCAGTAGTAGCAACAGATTTTTCGGATTTGGTTTGTGCCAGTGTGGAGAGCGTTACCAAAGGGTATGTGACGGCCATTGACAGGGCACCTCCAATACCCGCAGCAACGCTATGAGCAAGTGGGTCTGCTTCGAGTCTATCAGACATGATGAGAGAGAGGGGGAGAGAAAGATCTTTCTTTTTGTTATCCTCAAAGAGAATTTATCAAAAGAAAGTGGAAGAAAAGACCACAGTTGAAAGTTTTTTAATCATTTTCTTTTCTTCCTTTGCTCCTTTACCAACCCCGTCTGGGGAAACTTCCGGGGGAATAAAGAAAAAGAACTTCCGAATTCGGAATAGTTCCTAATTCGGAACTTTTTCCTGTCGGGATTTGGTTTTCTTTTTTTTTCTTCCCGAAATGACAACATTTTTATTTTTACTCCCCCTTTCTTTTCCTCTCTCCTTTTTGCCCTTTTTTGTTTTATTTGTGAAGAGTTTCCTTTCATTAATAAGGAATCAATACAAGATCCTCTTTAACAGTCATGTCACAACTCTCACCCACATTCAAGAAGAACCTAAATAACTTTGCCTTTGTCTGTTCCATCGCCATTGGTTCCATTTATGTCGTCAAGACCTTCATCAACCAGAGAAGAGATGCCTCATTTGCTCCAGAGCACGTATCACAAGCAACTGACATCGATGTAGAAAACATCGCCAAGATCCAGCCAGGTCTTCCAGAGCCTTCTGGCCAGTACAAAAGAAAGTCGGACTATGAGGCTGCACCTGGTGCGTACCAATCAAGAAGAAGTGGTGATAGATTCTCGGGAATCCTTGATTTCGAGTGGCTAAAGGGCTCTAACAAGTGATGAGAAGATGCTAAACAGAAATCAGTACAAAGAACAAGAATCACAATAACCCATGTATATATATATATATTTGCACTCTTTTATAATAACGACGCTAATGCCCTAGAACAGAATCCAATATAATGACTTTAATTGGGGTTCTTACGTCTTTTGTAAAAATAGAATACAGTCATATACAAACATGATATTAGAACATAGAAAGGAAGAAGATAGAAAATAATAAAAAGAGAGAGAACAACAACAAACTAAATCAAAAAGAATTGAAGCAATAGAAGAAGAAGAAGAAGAAGAGACTTAATCCTTCTTCTCAAAGTAGTCAGCCATCTCCTGGTCCAATTGCTCCACAGTCTTCTTAGCTGGTCTCTTGTTCTTTGGCTTTTTATTCTTCTTCTTTTGTTCCTGTTGTGGCTGCTTCTTCTGGTCAGCCTTCTTAGCATTAGCCTTTTTTGGCTGTTCCTTCTTTGGTGTAGTAGAATTGGCAACAATTCTTGAGGCTAATGGCTTCTTGGTTGGATCAATGATCAATTCCAGTTTAAGCTTCTGAGCACCACCATCAATTGGTGCACCATTATATCTCTCAACTGCCTTCTGAGCAGCAGCAGAGTTCTTAAAGATAATGGTAGCAATACCCTTTGACTGGCCCTTCTCATTGTATTGAAGAGAAACGCTAGAAACGGCACCAATCTGGGAAGCAAAGAAGTCCTATATGTGGTTGTTAGTTAGTGAACATTTGAAGGAGAAAGAGTTGGTTCTCTCTGTGTGTTTGAATGAGGGCAAATTCCAAGAATAAACCTTTTTCCTTTCCGTCTCTCTCTTTCTCTCCTGGTATGTATAACATATAACACTTTAACAACATTTAAATATTTTCAATCAATCATTTCACCAATCATAAATAAAGAGTATCAAAAGTCATACTTTTTTTCTAATGTGTCAAATCTTGGAAGGTGTTTGATCTCATCAAATGACTATTAAAAAGTCCATGATGTGCAAACTATACACACATCAACAATAATTGGATTTGATATAACCAAACACCCAGAGAGTTTCAATGTTTGAATAGTCTGTTATGGTAGGTAGGACATCACCATTAACCAAACCCTCAAAAAAAAGTGGTGAGTCACAAACTTACTACCATAACTGTGCTTATGGAAATACTCTAGAAAAAATAGAGACAAAGACCATTTTAGCATGCTTAGCAGACTTAGTTTTCTTTTTAAAGGAAAACAGCATTGAGACTCTCTCTCTCCAAGATATGAAACCGGCCATGCAAACAAAGAAACCCAACATATCCAATAATCACAGAGCAGCATAAAGAATTATATGCCTCTTGCTCATTTCTCAAGTCAGACAAAAAGACATGAGATACTCAATTCAGCAACAAAAAAACTAGTTGTGAGCATGAGTTTATGTGTTTGGATTGTGGGGAAAAGAAACAAAGCGTGCCGTTAAGAGTTGCAGTAGTGTGTGTGCAATAAAACCTCACACATATCCACAAGTCAAAAGAATGACAAATGTGGATTGTGTTGTGTGTGTAATATTGTAACATACCTCTGTCATTAGCTCCTAATTTAACCTCGTTTGTTTTCCTTTTTTTTTTGAAAGGGATAAAGAAAGACAGAAATATCCAAAGTGTTGTAATACAACCAGGTGATGTGGTGGCAAGTTGAGCACACTTTTGGTGGTAACATTGGATTCTCATCACAGCGCATTAGCGAGAATGTTCAAATTCACCACACACACATGTTCATTCAATTTCAGTTTCAAAACAGAAAAGAAAAATAACCCAATAAAGGGTGAAGAACAGTGGGAAACAGTGAGATTGACTTCAAGCAAATATGGGCATAGAAAACATTTGTTGAAAAAAAATAACAAAATCAAAGCCAATGCAATTGCACACTCAGTCAGGAGATAAGAGAGAAATCAATTAAGACATCATCTCATGAGTAGTTCTCTTTAAAAGATAAACAGGGAAGGGGGAAAAAGAAAAGAAAGCAACAAACATCAGCGTGGTTGTGTGTTTGTATGCGTTTCCCCAAGTTGGCGGTAGAATATATAACCCCCACTCATACACAAACGGTGGTAATCAAACATACCTTCACAGCGTCGTATTTGATATCCTTTGGCAATCCATTAACGAGCACCTTTGTAGCGTAGGAGGCATCCAAGACGTTGGCCTGTGGGGCGGTGGCGGTGACGGTGGCGGGTTGCACAGCCTTCTTTGCAGGTTTCTTCTTCTTCTGAACGGTGGCCTTGGTGACCTTTGACTTGGCGGCTGGAGCCTTCTTCTTGAAGTTCTTCTTTGGCTTGGAGGCGAGGATCTCGTCGAGGGACTTGTCGAGAATGGAAGACATTTTTGCTGTGTAATGAAAAGGTAAAAGGCGGTTTGGTTATCTCTTTGTGAAGATCTTTAAAGGAAAAGAAGGGAAAGAAAGAAGAGAGAAAAAAAGTGGGCGCGTGGGCTGGGCTTTTAAACAAATTTTTCTATTGGGGGGGGGGGAGGAAATCTCTCACATTTTTCGCGACGCGTTAATTCCCAGTGAGGTAAATTTCCTAATATGGAAGTTTTATGCTGAAAAGTGCAGTTGATACGGACCACACAGGTACAATGAACAAAGGGTAAGACGACTTTTTCTTCCCCTTCTTCTACTTTCAATTAATACCAATAAAGACTTGTTAACTCAAGATTCTACACCTTGAGCCAAGACACACACATACAGACACACAGTGTAATATGTCACGAGACTACACACCGACAAGGAGTCCTACCACTGGACTCCACATCCGATCCCTGTCACCTCGCTCTCGATATGGGTCACCTAATAAGGAGAGTCTGAGTTGTACTGTGCCGGGGATGGCCAAGTACATCATATCCGCAGAGTTCGACGCCAAAGTAGGTGCTATTGTCAAGCACCAACTTCCAAGAAAGATCCCTGGCTTTAAAGAGCATTTGAACACTCTCGGAGAGGTGATGATCCCTTCGAGCAGTGAACACATCGACTCATTCTCTGTGTTTGTTCTGTACAAGGACAGTATGAACAAATACAGGCTACTTCCGGATTCTGACATGGACATGGGCGAAGAAGTGCTGCAACGGCTCAGCGTTAATGAAATTAATACAATTGTCGAGAAGAGCGAGGATGAGGATGTGCTGTTCTTCTACACAATCACCAAGTCCATGGAGAGTGAGCAAAGTGAGAGAGGACGAGTCATTAGATCCATCTCCATTGGTACACCACTGAGAAACTTTACCGTCTTCAAGTATCTTATCACATACACGATGCAATCGTACATCCAAGACGGTCAATTGAGCCACCTCGTCGCTCTGTTCAATGCCATCAATACCATTGACGTCTCTCTGTGGAAGAGCTATCTGAGTGCCAACCCATACTTGCACAACATCTTATCCCTCAACTACGACTTCAACAATAGGATCTTGTTGACACACTTCAAGAATATAAAGACCAAGGACATGCCTTCACAGGCGGTGAAGTACAAAGACGGTGTGTTGCAGTACTTATCCGATATGAAGATCCCATTGTACATGCCCCTCAACTTACATCCAACCGATATCCTCACTGACCTTAACGTAACACGACCAATCATGAAGTATTTGTATGAGCTCTCTTCCAATCTTAACAAAATCGACTACAAAAACCTGAATATTGTGATATATTCCCAAAACGTTGATCTTTTGACCTCATTCATTGTCACATTGTCCAACTTCCTCAATGGATTCAACAGAACTTACTTCCACAATGACAAGATCTTGTACTTTCCATTGATTGATCTGTACACGTGGGAGAAAGTACTAGAATTTGATAAACACACAAAGAACTCCAAGATAATTGGGACGAATAACATGATTTTGAAAGATAATGACTGGTTCGATATGTGGTACGATTTGGATGCTGAAAGAATGACACTATCGGAGAGTTTGGAGACATATCACTCTATCAATAAGACACAAGATTTCATGGATCTAGTGGATGCATTATACTCACAACAACACGACTATGAAACGACCAAGATCTCATTACATCGGTTTTGTCTATATGAGATTATCAAGATTCTCAGCAGAGATGACACCGAGGAAGTCAACTTAAAGGACTATTATCTCAGTCGAAACAAGAACGTCGTAATCTTTGAAGAGTTCTTTGAAGTGAAGACCATAAGACTCATTGATACTCTGAACCAACTGGTGAAAGTTTTGCAGAAAAAGTTTGATGAGTACACCAATGAGGACACGGAGATACTAATCCAGTGCTACGACTTCTTCCAATCATACTTGACATCTTCTAAAGGCCGTACAGAGATGTTCTTATACCTCTTGGAGATTTTCCCAACTTCAATCACAACGCCAAGAGATCTCATCTTTGATCAGGAAACTCTGTTGAGTGATGTCTTTAAACCACTGTTACTGAATGACACAGCAGTACAGGACAGAGTGTTTAAGCTGTACACCATACTAGATCAGACCTCATTAAGAATAATTTTGGAACAGAGACTAAACATGTTCACTAAGACTATGCTGGTTGTGTTTGCTTTACAGCAGCGCCCCTCAAGTACATTATGAATGTTATGACAAATATATATAGTATTAATGCTTGTTTATGATAGCTAAGCAATAGATGTGGTACCCTTATCAGTCAATGGGAACAACCTATAGTTCTGCATGTGGTAAAATCTCCATGGACAGTCCAACTTATCCAATATGACCTCAATGAACCTCAACTTGTCCTCATCTTTTTTCGTAGTAAGTTGACTCATGGCTTGGTCCAACTCGTCTTCATTTCTCACAGTATAAGAAACCGTCTTCTTAACCTTGTTGAAATCAAACAATTCAAATGCCTTTGTCCAGTTCCATGGCTTGATGTCGTTATAACTTTTCGCCTCTCCTCTGACAATTCTCTCAACCGTGTATCCACTATTGTTCAACAAAAAAATGATTGGGGTTATGCCGTAGTGTGGAAAGGCACTCAACTCTTGGATCGTCATCTGTGCAGACCCATCACCTTCGACAAGTATCAATCTTGAAGTACAGTTTCGATCCTCCTTCATTGCAATGCCGACTCCAACAGAACAAGGCAATGCCATACCGATTGAAAGGTAAAAATGTTGAGCAATGTAATGGACGTTCGACTTGAATCTGA
The DNA here is from genome assembly GCA_030574135.1 of Petasospora petersonii. Lineage (NCBI taxonomy): Eukaryota > Fungi > Ascomycota > Saccharomycetes > Phaffomycetales > Wickerhamomycetaceae > Petasospora > Petasospora petersonii. Next base: position 341,469 of record JAJMEM010000010.1, read on the forward strand.
AATCGGCAATACCAAAGAGAAAAGAGCCAGTCTCGCAAATAACAACATCATCTGGCTGCAAGAAGTTCTCAAACGTCTTGAGTAACACAGATTGGGAAATAGAAGCTTTAGAAGGGATCTCGGGGTATTTTGGAGACACATCATATTTAACTGGGTTAGGGTTAGGCAACTTGCCCACCTCAATATTCTGCAAATGGTGGAGGACGTCAATCATGTGGACCCCAGGGAACATCTGCTCACCGATCTTAATGTAATCTGGGTGTAACAATATGAGCTGGTCTTCCTTCAACTCCATGGAGTAGTGACCAGTGTTCATCTCGTTGATATTAGGGCCAAAGAACAAGATGCAATCCGAGGACTCGATGTTCTCCTTAACACCCTTGTTGGACTCATTGCCAATGTAGTCACCGACAAAAGAAGGGTGGCACTCATCCAAGATCGATTTTCCCATATATGTGGTATAGCTTTGAATATTAGTTCTGTTGACAAACTCTCTAATCATTTCCACGCCCTGGTCATAGCGACGCAAGAGGATGTCAGCCAAGATAGCTGGGTCCTTTGAGGCGTACAGTTTCTGTTTGATCAAATCTGCTACCATCTTTGGCTCAGGTTTTAGTGGATCTGCAATCTGATGGAAGGTGCAAGCTGGCTCAGTGCTCAATCTGGAAGAATCGACAACTTCTTGGGCAACATCAACAGGTAAGAAGATATACCCAGGCCTAGAGGTTTTAAATATTGTTTTGATCACTTCATCAACATCATCGCAAGCAGTTTCCGGATCAGTAATCACTTTAGTAATGCAAGAGATACCCTCAGATTTTCTAACGTATACAAAACGGTCAGACTCCTTTAAAGGGTCAATGTCTGGAACGAGATGGTGCAAATGCTTCTTCTTCTCCGTCTCATCAAACAAGGCTGCTCTCGAGGGCATCCCAACGATGTGCAACATTTTTGAGTTCTCTGCAAAGGCACCAGCAACAGCGTTGATAGCACTCAACTCACCAACTCCAAAAGTGGTGATCAAGACACCAAGAGAGTTTGTATAGCGAGAGTATCCGTCAGCACAGTAACCGGAGTTGAGCTCATTGCAGCCACCGATCCACTTCAAGTCTGTGGAGTACAAGTAGTCCAAAAGGGCCAAGTTGAAGTCTCCAGGAACACCAAATATGGACTTGACTCTGTGGACTTGAGCCAATCTTCTGAACAAGAACTCCCCAAAGGGCATCATCTGGTTTGAATGCGTCATTATTATCTGTTGGTTTATTGGAATGGATATTTGAGTTTTGTTTGTTGTTGCAGATGGTGAGAAAGTGTGTGTATTTATATATACACCTTTAACTTATAAATAGAGGAAGTCACACTGTTCTCCATTAAGTTAATAACTCACAAAGGAGGGGAATCTTCAAAAAAAAACACAAAAAGCATAAAATTGAACAGACCTCCCCCGCATCCTCATTTGCCTCGCATGTGATTACCGTAAATGGAACAATCAGAAAGTGACATAAAAGGCATCAAACGACTTCGCGAGAATGTTGGGGTTGTATGTAAAAAAGCGGCATTTCCACACCACTTAAGAACAACAAGATACAAACCAAATTGTAAACATCTTCTATCTTTTTTCACCTGAAGAATTGAAAGAAGTTCGATAAGCTCTAATATATCATTAAATAATCAATTGCTCAGCTGTTTGCTATACAGAATCCCCTCCTTTTTCTTGATCTCTCAACATGTCCACCAGCACTAACTCCGATCCAAACACGGTCCAGACTGCTGAAGAAGTAACTGATAATGTTCCTACTGAGACGAATGTTGATGCTCCACCCCCCCCCAAACCACTGGAGGCGCCCCTTCACAGACGAGAACGGACTGGTTAGCCAATCCCTTTGCCATGCTCATGAAAGGTTTCGGTGACATAGATATCCCCCCTCGTTTATTTGAACCTCGTGTTGCTGCATCCGCAGATAGTGCTACTGACACAGCTAGTACTTCCAATAACGGTGATTTGGATGATGATAGTGACTTGGTCACAGTCCCAACTGGTCCTCTTGTCGTTCAGTCCATGTTTAACGGCAGGCTCTTGTTTGTTCCTGAGTTATTCCACAGTATCCTGTACGAGAAGGGGCCTCAAGTTGATTTTGCTGAAATCCGCGAGGTTCGTGTACTGAAGTCCCCAATAAAAGTGTGTGACCTTGAAGGCAACATCCATTACTTGCGTGTTATATTCGATATAATCCTTCCCATAGGATTCTCCAATATAATCACTGATACGTTTGTCGTCATCCCTGGTTCCTGTAAAGGTAATCATCGTGTTGTTTTTGGAAAAGAAATGCTGGATTTGATTAAGTATACTCAAACCCCTACATCGAATACAATTACAGTGCATGGGGTAGTCACCTCGCTTGAGACACAGACCATCACTCTGAAAACCTAAGTGAAGTTATAGTGTCACCTAAAAAATAAAAAGTCGGGTATTTGACGTTCACATAACAATTGTGACTATACTAAGATTAGTCACGTTGTCCCAGTCGATGTATGACGGTAAGCTTTTGTTTGCTGCTCATGTCATGAAGAACCGATTATATAATATATGACGTAACGGCTGGTGAGCTAATAAAGCGGGTTACCCGCACGATGTCAGAGCGCAAACCTAAAAAGATTGGTACAAATTAATCTGATCAAGCCTTTATTTATCTTATCAACTCTTCATCTACATACAGATTGGGAGAGGAAATGGACCAGCTCTACTCCAATACAATCAAAGGAGTTGCTCCACAAACTCTTGAGCAATGGATTCATGAAAAGAAAAAGATGGTTATCATTGATGTGAGGGACTCAGACTACCAATATGTGAGTTATATATACACTTTCCATATATAGAAATATAAATACTAATAAATATATATAGGCCCATATAGCCACATCAATACATTATCCATCCAAGTCATTCGATCAGACTACAATTGCAGAGATTCTCTCACAGTACCCGATAGAAGCTGGATATTGTTATGTCTTCCACTGTATGAGATCCCAAATTAGGGGACCAAAGTGTGCACGGAGATTTGTGCGACATCTGTTTCTCCATTCTCGTGTGAAAGACGATTACACACGTTGTCCACCGATATATTTGCTCCAAGGTGGTTTGAAACGGTGGAATGAGCTTTATGGAGACAATGATGACTTAATGGTCCCCATCACGTGACTTTTTTCATAATCAGGAACTTGAAGTTGTGCTTGTACCTTAGCGCAGCTGTTGGAAGTTTGTCTTCATCAATCCACATGCTTCTAAAGAGTTTGTTCTGTATCTTGACGATTCTGTCTGTATCTTCTAACATGCTCTTTCTTCCCGTGTCGTCGTCCATCAGCACAATGGCAATGTCACCAAGCTCATACTTACGCCTTATCACGCTGATAACGTCTCTCACGGTGCACAGTTCGTCTTCTTTTAAGATTGTGGAAAATGTGCCGTCTTCTGTGCTTAATCTGATGTGATGCTTGTGATACGACACCGGGACCGAAGTGTTGAAGAAAAGTGCCTTTGCCCTGTGGGAAGAAGAAGAATCCACCGTATCGGAGTCAAAGTCCAAATCGAGAAAGTCGTCCTCGTCTTCTTCAAAGACGACAGTCGACCCAGAAGTTGAATTAGAGGAAAATAGCGAGGATGCCATTCTTTATCTCTTTTGTTATTGTATTTCTTACATATTATATATACATATCTTATTCTAGTCTACTTTTTTTTTAGGATGCCTGGCTTCTTATATCTCCTGAGGGGGATCTGCCCTCTTGGCCGACAGGGGTGGGGTTTTTTCCCAAGTTTCACCTGCAAGTTGGATTTGCGCTCAGACATTGTATATACAGTTTGAAAGTACAGGAAGATAAAAAGAGTGGTAAATGTATACAGTTTAGTGGTTCATTCATTTAAACTATTCTAATCTATCAAGCAAATAAATAACTATATATTTATTTTAATCACAGCTCCTCCGCACTCAGGTCAGCCCTTATCTTGAAAGGTCTGTCTCGCCAATCAATTTGATGGCCACACATGGCAACAATCCAGATCGGAAGGGCTAACGCTTCTCTCAGAATCCAGATCGGTAGCCATCTGTGCCATTCGAGTTTTTCTTCGGCCTTGTTCATGAAGAATGGAGAGTCAAACTCCCTCATAAGATCCTGTCCAGCATTTCTCATCAGCACCGTGGTCTGGACATAATCCGTCAAACACCACACACACTCATGCAATAGGAGCAATAGCCACTTCCACTGCCCACCAAAGAAAAGGTTACTCGCACCATATGCACCAAACCAACCTACAACCAAGCTTTCCGAAGTCGGCTCAATCAGCGTAGCAGCCATCACCATGTACTTTCTCACTCGTAGCCAACGGACACGTCTATTGACGTAGTCCATGATCCCATTCTTCTTCTGTGACCCCAATGGTTGGCATACAACATCACCAGTCATCCCAGTTCGTCCACCCATATCCCACAGTGCAATACCGATCATGTTATCCTCTCCAATGTACTTGGCAAAAAACCTGATTCCCTCCTTGGGCTTTGTGTACATCAAGGCATCCTCGGCAATGTTGTCCCTGTTGTTGATGATCTTGTTCTCACCACGAGAAATCGATGAAACGGCTTCATCCAAATCAGAGATTCGATACATGTTCGACTTGCCATTGACACAAGGCGCAACAGAGGCCTTGTTGAACATCACGTAGAACTTGGCGTGCGACGTGTGTAAGAACATCTCGTCGAGTCTGGCACCGAGGTTCGAGGCATTGTTCTCGTTCGACGTTGACAATGCTAATGGCACATGGTGCACAAGCTTCACAGGCCTGTTTGTAGTGACACGTCCGTTATCAACAGATCTCTTCAACGAGTAGACGGAGCGTGCCAGTGTACCGGGGCTCACCCACACGTTGGAGTCAAGAACCCATACAATGTCAAATTTGGCCGCTTTGAACCCCTTTGATAAGTTGTTGATCTTCGGATTGGGACCAAAATGGTTGTTCTTGTAGTCCTCATCAATGAGTAGTTGAACATCCACCACTTTCTCATACTTCTCAATCAACGTCCTGATGTGAACCACGGCAGGGTCCTTTTCGCTCTCAACGCAAAAGAGCACTTGTAATTTATTCCGTGGATACCTCTGAAGCAATGAGCTCTCCAAGCAGAGCTCCATCTCAGGGTCCACGCCTTTGATTGGTCTGAGAATGGTAACTCCTTCCAACTCCTCATTGTCAACCACCTCGCCTGTAACATCATCAATCTTCACAATGTATGGTGTGCCCTTTGGTGAGCTGAACTTGGTGTAAATTTCGAAAAACCCATACGACGCAATCAGGGCTATTGAAGCCCACCATATAAATCCAATGTAAGAAAGAACCAGTGTGAGAGATGATGGTGATGATAATTGCACTTCTTCTGTGCTTTGAGAAGCACCAAGACGGGGTAAACCCATGGCACTTAATACTATAAGAGATCGTGATGTGAACATATCTTTCTTTATCCTTCAATTGATTTTAATCTTAATGTAAGAGAGTCTCTATCAGATACCAGTCAATCATTCCCTTCCTTTTGAGATCAACTCTTTTTCTTTTCTTTGTATTTTACTATAAAACACCGGATCATCTTTGTTTTGCTTTTTTTTCTTCCGCTTTTGAAAGTGGAAAAAACGCGTCGAACGGAAACGACGGATATATGGCACATTCACAGTTGGTGTTCAGGTGTTCTTTTGTGTTTGTATGTGTTATATACATTCAGATCAATAAGAATAATTACTAATGTCTATCTAATACCCTAGTGCATTTCACTTAATCTAACTTTGTAATCAATTGCTCATGACTTAAAGAGTGAAACGGTTATACGGCCCTGATTTAGAACCCCATATTCTTATAAAATATCTGATCCAAAGAGCTTTTTTTATATATCGGTCCCGAGAAATTGAAGTTCAATCTCTCTTCACTTTTTGGACACCAAATCTCTCTAACTAAAAGATAATAGTAATGGCTGCTAAGGTTAAAAGACTCTCTGGACTACAAAAAGAGGTACTTAAACTCTACAGAACTTGTTTGAGAACATCATATACAAAGCCAAAGGTAAGAATACTTCTCAATCCTTTATTACAAGCTATTTTATACTAACAACCTATTTCAAAAAAGGAGAACCAGGAACACTTTTTACAATACGTGAGGTGAGTAATGCAATCTTTCTTGTATGGTATTCAACACACCCAACTAACCACCCATCTCTAGAACCGAGTTCAAGAAGTACAAATCACTGCCCAAGAAGGAATACTCCACCATTGAATACCTCTTAAGAACTGGACATAGACGATACGAAATGTTTGCTGCACCAGAAATTAAGGATATTCGTTGATTCTCTATTGAACTAATAATAAAAAAAACATGGACATATGACTACAGCTTACTACATAGAGAAAATCCTGCTCTTCTCCTTTCTCTTACTTGTCCATTATACAACTAAACTCCCCTCAAAAATAAAGGACTTTCTTAGAGATCCTCAAGCTGTTTGACTCTATCAAAGATCATATCCTGTTTCTTCAACAAAAACTCCATAACATTGTTTCTAGGAGCCATATCCATCAACTCACGTTCACCATCAGCAACTCTTGCAAACGTTGGCGCAAAGACAACAGCCAAGTTGTGATAAGTCATCTTGTTCACATGATTAAACGACTCAACTTTCTTCAAATGCGTTAGCATCAAGATCAAAACACGAGCATTGGCCTTTGGCATAGAATGAATTATCTGGGCCAATGAATCAACCTTCTCTTCATTTTCCAACTTGGCTGCACCAATAAATTTCTCATAAACTTGCATCGTAATCACAGGTTCTGGTAAATGGAAGTATAGATATTTCTTCAACGAACTCGTCACTGCGTTAATATCACAATTCTCCAACGATGACTCCAATTCATGGGTAGTCTCAGCCTGATACAAATTGTTAAAGGCCTTCAAGATGGACTGCATCTGAGATGTAGATCCACTCTTACGATAGATACCTTCAGAATCCAAACCACGCTTCTCAACTTCAGCAACCAATCTCGAAACAATTAGTGGTATTGGCCTCTTCTCATAAATCGTTCTCATCTCCAATGATGAGTTGAACAAATCACTCATGATCAATGCAGAATTCGACCCATTGCTAACAACACTCTGACCTGACAAATTACCATTCTCGAGACTTAAACCTTTGGTAGACATCAACTTCCTGTTATCATTACCACCTAGCTCATCCACCTCCGTAGTTCGTAGCATAGGAGCAGAAATCTGTGGATTACCCTTCTTCTCACCATTATTACCACCATCATTCAACAATTGACTCAAAGAATAACTACTCTGTGAAATCGCCATGTTGCTATTATCTCCACTTTTCCCACCAAATCTCTTCCAAAATCGCGTCTTTGTGGTCTTTTGTTTAGGATCAACTTGCACCTGCTCAGCAATAGCAACAGTAGGCGTGCTGCCAGTGGATTGATTAGATTGTGTAAATTGTGGTGCCTGCTTAGTAGTAGTAACACCTTGTGGTGAATGTGCACTAGCCTCATCAATATCTTCCAATGAAGACTTGGAAGACTGACCCTGGAGTTGTAGCTTCAATTGGTTAATATGTGCCTGGAGTTGTGCAATCTCCATACTCATCTCATCCTTCTGTGCAGTCAACTCATTGACTTCCCTCAAGATCCCGTGCTTGGTCACTTTTAGATCACGAATTTCAGTCCTTAGGGAACGTAATTCCAACTCTGCCTGTGCCACTTCGTGAGCTTCAACATTGGCATCAGACCGTGAACGCCCATGCATCGAAGCCTTCCTTGCTGCTGACAGATGTGTAGCACCAGAGTTCAAATGTCCTGAATCTGGCACTGGTGGTGTTGTGAATAGAGCTGCTCCTTGGTATGGTGAGTCTTGACCCAGTCTTGGTGTAAGTAAAGTTGACATATCCTCAAACTCTCCTTTGGACTCCATCAACGGTGATGAGATCTTGTAGTTCTCAACAGAAGTCTGTGAGACTGACTTCTTGTGCTTTCTGAAATTAAGGAAGTTCTTTGGTGATCTGATGGATCTGGCCTTCTGCGGTGTTGTTCCATTCCCAGTAGTATTCTTCGCAGGACTTATAACAACGTTACTACTTGTTGAGGACATCAATGTATCCTTCCAAGACTTAGCACTGCCTGGTGCCTCACTGTAATCAGTGTGATCAGTATTTAATGATAACGTGTGTTGATGATTCGTTGGGCTTGGTGCTGTACCGTGATCGAATCCACTTCCAAGGTTCATATCTGGAGATAAATATTGTTCAACGGTGTCATTAACCTGGTTATAATCCTGATCCTTCTGCCATTGTTGTTGTTGTTCCATCTTGGCATCATTATCAAAATGTTCATCGAAAGATGGCAGCCCCTGGATATTAAGACCCTTTGGAATACTGTCACTGTGTCTCATTTCACTGAATCCTGAAGGTTTTGTCTTGTACTTCATCTCTTCATCACTATCACCCATATCGATGAAGTCACCATCAGGAATCTTTGGCGGTGGGATCTTTGGCGGTGGCGACTCATTGATGTAGTTGGAAAGTATATTATTAGAAGAGCTCGAACTGACGTCACCTAGAACAACAGCTTGTCTGTTCTTTTCATTTGGCGTCAGAATGGCTTGTCTCAACGGGGATCGAGTTTGTGCTCTCTCCGGTGTCTCAAACTGTGCAGCTTGTGGTGTTGAGTGCTTGGATTTTGAGAGGCTTTGATCAATGATCTCATTGTTATTGGATCCAGACTGGTCATTACTGAACATAGGTGACAAGTGCGGAGGGAATTTCATAGGAGACACAGCAGCTGGCGGATCCAACGATATACTCGAGTTCAAGTTATTCGGAGAAGCACGGCGTGATGATGGTTGTACTGGTACTCTTTCTGGTGATCTCGGAGGAGGCATATCACTGACGTTGATCATGGAGGCAGCAGCTACTTGAATACCTTGTGTAGAGGTGTCGGATGAGGCGGTTCTTGGGGAAAGTAAGCTCGTGTAATCGTCTGATGAGCGTGGATTGTCAACCTGTGGATTGTCAACCTGTGGAACCCTTGGAAGCGACTTGTCCGGGTTTGGAAGTCTGGACTGTCTCTCCTTTTGTCTCTTTTCGTTATCGTGTCTTCGCTTCTTCTCGAGCAATTTCTCATGACAATTCATACAAAACAGACCTTTGGACGTTCTGGCATACTTCAGATCCTCAATTCTCTTTTTACAGTTCCGGCAACAGAAACAAGATGAGCAGTAAGCCTGGTCTCCGGTTAATATAGCGAGATCATCAATTTTCTTTCCACAGGCGTTGCATGCATAGGAACAATCGGAGCAGATCAAGTCACCTGTGCCCAGCACGAGAAAGTTGGACGTAGTGCCGAGTAGCTTGGAGCACTTGGAGCACGAAAAGCAATACATGTGCCATCTGTCACCGCCAAGCTCGTATGCGTGTCCTTCAAGGATAGCCTTATTATTGAAGAAGGAGGGGTGGATTGTTAGTATTTTCTTGACAAAGGAAACCTTCCCGCTTAGCTAAAAAGGGTGGAAGGAATAGAATTAACAGGAGAAGACTTACTAAGTTACATCTTCTGCATTTGTGGGAGTCTTCTTCGTCGTCGTCAATAAACGAGCTGTGTGCTGGTGAGAGAGGTGCCTCATAAGTAGTCATTGCGGAAGAAGTGGGCGGCTAAAGTGAAAAGGGGTCTGGTATAAGGAGGGATTGCGGCGCTTAATGAAGTGAGAGAAGCCACAGAGCAACGAGTGTAAAGAATTGTGATAGAAAAGAGAGATGCCTGTTGATAACTGGTTCTGGATAGTAGGGAAAGGAGCGGATAAAGAATGACGGGTATCTTTAAATAGAATGAGCAAACCTGCACTGGGTTCTCGTTTGGATTAGGGCACGGAACGGACAGCTCCTCCTTTTCTGGTGTGTGTTGTTGATGATGATTAAGCCAAGAGGGAGTGAATTAAAGTGAGTTTTTACTTCTTAGCTTTGTAAGAACAGATAATGAAAGCAGTGTTTTGTGTGTGTAATGGTGCTTTTACTCTTCCCCCCTTTTTTTGGGATCTGTTTCAATGGGTTATTGGGAAAGAAGGCAGCTCTCTGTCGCGTTCTGTGGTTAAAATTAGGGGGAAAGATCGCGGCTGAATCGGGGAAGGGAAATGAAAGGGAAGGGAAACTGCTGATAATGACAGGTTGAACGTAATACGGGACAGTGTAAAACTTGAAGATGAAAATGAAAGAAGTAAGTTGACAGAAACCAGAAACAAATGGAGGGAGGAGAAAAGAAGAAAACAGCAATTTGTCAATTAAATAAAAAAAAGAAGTCAAAACCGATTTGACGCTTCTCATTTATCGGATCTTGTTTAGGCAATAAAAGTGTGCAGCAATCCAATGTACGCGTTCTGGCCCACCTTTCCCTTATATGTTTTTCGTTTAGGTCCTTAACAGAAAAAAAGAAAGGAGTGATGCAAGGGGTTACTGTAAGAAGGATATAGTGTTGAACTTGGAGAACAATCTCCTTTCTACAAACAGGATGGGTGTTATAGGCCAGCACTATCTGGGTATAGCAAGGAGATCAACTGTAAAGGCACCCCCCCCCTAATTGGGATCAGGAGACAGATCACTTAACGGATCAAATACAAAGTAGAGGATGTCCCTGTAAAAGAACATAAAGGGAATACTGTCAAGTTTTTTATATTAATGTAAAATTTGCAATATATACATACAGCTTGAAAGTTCAGGCATTGTGCCCCCATCAATGGATATAATTGAAGAATATTGCACGTGACTTTGCACGTGACCTCATAATAATTCGCGACCACTACAAACCGCTTCTGAGCTCCTTAAATGTGGACGATGGTGGGAAATCCATTTTCACTTTATATTTTTAGATAACGATATCGTTTGATATACACCATCGCTTGATTTTTATTTCCCTTTTTCATTCGATCATTTGACATTCTCTTTCTTCTCTCCATAACAATGTCAGAAGCAGCACCAACCGTATCAGCACCATCCAAGTTCCTCACAGAGTTGACGGGAGGCAAAGTGCTAGTGAAGCTCTATTCTGGGGAAGAATATCACGGTATGTCATTGGTCAGTTAACAATAGTGACTTAGAGCATGGTAAAGTCCCTATGGTTATCTTTAGGTACTAACATCCTAACACAGGGACACTCGACACAATTGATGGATACATGAACATCGCTCTCGAAGAGACACACGAAGTTGTTGCCGGTAAGGTCACAAGAAATTACGGTGATGTATTTATCCGTGGTAACAATGGTATGTTATCTATCAATTACTTAGTTTCTTTTGAAAAAGAGAAGAAGAAGCTGTCTCATCTCCTAATTGAATAGACCAATTATACTAACTAATAACTTTACAGTGCTCTACATCTCACAAGAGTAAACTAATGAACTTAATCTCTAATGTATTCTAGGTTATGAACAAAGCAAACCTGTAGACTTTCTTTACCTAGCCCACTAATAAGCTATTATTCTCCTTTAACTAAAAGAGTAGTAGCACTACATAGAGCGGAGGGACGGGGACTGATAAAACACCCAAACACCAGTGCATATCCCTACTACCCGCAACATCACAAATATGCTGTACCAATTGAATTCCTTGCGCGCGACCAATGTGGCCAAAAGTTGGGAAAAAAGGTCCAAAACCCCCCAAACACAACCAACTAAAGGGGTGTAATAAGGGAAGTACATATCCAAGAACAAAACAATGTCTTTCGTTATCAGACGTCAATTGTCCACTTTGATCCCACCAAAGATCGCTTCTGCTAAGGTGCGTCCAAAAAAAAAAACAAGAAGGAAAGGAGTTTTGATCGGTATCCAAAAAAGAGGTGTAAGAGAAACTGGAGAGTTTAACAAGGGTGTTATTAAAGATCCACCCACCAAAGACGTGTTTCGTTGAAGAGAGTTTGTGAGATTATTTGAGTTTTATCTGTGCTCAGATTCTCTCTTTTTATACTTCTGACTTTGATACATCTACAATTGAAGTTCTCTCTCCCCACACATACACACACACATATTCATTGGAAACCCAACTTCACTTCTTATATTTCCGTCAACTCCATGATTAAAAAAGAAAAAAGAGTACTAACTTTTTATCCCCTACAGAACATTGGTTCCAACCCAGCTGCCAAGAGATTGGCTTCTGTTGTTGAGTTCTACAAGGCCTTGCCACAGGGCCCAGCTCCAGCTGTTAAGCCAACTGGTCTTATTGGTCGTTACAAGGCTAAGTTCTTTGACGGTGACAATGCTACTGGTAAGCCATTGTTGCACTTGGCCGGTTTCATTTTGGTCTTTGGTTACTCCTTGGAGTACTACTTCCACTTGCGTCACCACAAGGCTGGTGAGCACCACTAAAGCTGTTTAAAAAAAACTTTGATGGGTTCTTTTAAGCTAGAGTTTGATATTCCTGAACGCATTATGATCAGTCTTTTTTAAAAAAACAATATGACGATATAAAATTATCACTGACACATACACCACTACAAATTCATGCTCATGACATTATATTACTAACCCCTGTAGTGGTATATATTTATATATATTTATGTATCAATCAAAAGACTCTAACCATTGCTTGAAAGTTGCAATTTTTTCCTCCTTCGATCTGTTATCCTTTATGATCTCAATCATCTTTTGAACCTCTGGTACTTTCCATCTAGCCTTATTGTGCAATGAACCAAACTCGAGTTCAAACTCGTTTAAAGCCCTCCAGTCATCCCAATTGGTTGCACCTTCAATCGTCAAACCCTTAATACCCGGCTTGGCACCAGACGTGATACCAGATTCAAAATCAGCAATGACAGCTTGCGCCACAGCATTAGAGTCCATAAGTGTGTTTAGGATCGGACCTTTCTTTGAGCTTTTAATCCATCCAGTGACGTAGATACCTTTAACTTCCTTACCATCTTTATTCAGTGCTCTGGACTCTCTGTTTGCAATAACACCAAGTCTCTGGTCAAAATTGATATTTAATTGGTCTAATCCAACAATAGGTGTGCCTTTGAATCCCAAACTTGTTATGACCAAGTCTGTCTTCAAAGTCTTGAACTCGTCGATAGGTTTAACTCTTGCAGGTGATTCAGGTGACTCACGATAGAGCTCATTCTTCTGGAACACAATTTCGGACACCAATTCATCGTCATTCGGATTTGGTTTGATCTCAACTGGAGACATGAGATACTCCAACTTCCAGCTCTTATTATAAGAGTCTGGGATATGGAACTTTTTCTTACCTTTTCTCTCTTCTGGAGGCTGCATGTACTCCAACACCGTATCGAGTTTCCGTTTGATGACTCTCTCCATCTTGGCTTTTAGAGGAAGATAGGACTGAACAATTTCATCCTCAACACCATCGAACTTGACACCATACTTCTCTAGTTGTAAGAGCTCTCTGATCTCCTTTGTAGCGAATGCGCTCTCGATAAGACCACGTCTAGCCACGATCTTAATGTCCTTGACACGACTCTTTTGTATCATATCGATTGCGTGCTGAGTGATATCACTGTTCTTGATTTCATCAACTGGCATAAGCAACAATCTTGCAATGTCCATAGCAACGTTACCATTACCGACAATGACAACACTCTCGACCTTATCGAGAGGAGGTCTAGTTCTCACGGTTTCCGGGTTACCATTGTACCATCCGACAAACTCGTGAGCATTGATGACACCCTTGAGTTCTTCACCTTTGATACCGAGTGTACTCCCATGGTCACATCCATATGCTAAGATAACGCTGTTAAACCTGTCCTGAAGTTCTTTCAATGAGACGTCTTTGCCAACTTGGCAGTTTCCTCTAAAAGTGAACCGGTCTGATTGTGCAGCCTGAGTGAATGTGTCCTCGCAGTTCTTTACTTCCAAATGGTCTGGAGCAACACCGTATCGAGACAAACCAAAAGGCGTGGGCAGTTTCTCAAACATTGTGACGTTGACGTTTGGGCGTTTGAGAAGATCATGGGCGGTGTAGAACCCTGAAGGACCGGAGCCGACGATGGCGACGTTTAGCGTCGATTGGGATCTTCGGAAAGTTCTGATTGAGGTTCTAAGAAAAATCGTTGGTCGAATCATTGCTCTTTGAAGAAAGAGATAGAGAGATAAAGAAAAAAAGAAGGAATGAAAGGAATGAAGGGATACTAACAAAAAGGGTGGTGATGTTGGAGAGAGAAAAAAGGTGGGGACTCGTTGTTGTTGGCGCGATGTTCCCCTTTGGGGACAAGAGGAAGGGGTGCCCCCTTCTGTATATTGAAGATCTGTATTCCATTTCTACAATTTATTCATATATATATATATATTTAAAGTTATATATTAGGTCATTAAAGTCATTTCATTAATAATTGTATGAAGTGTTGATCATTAAAGTCTCTCCTTTTCTTCAGCCAAAGTACCCGGTACATCTCGTTTCGTTATGAACAGAGGAACACTTCACAGAGCACACTCTTGCCTGGCATCTCACACAACTTCCCGGTGCATTATCTCCACAAATAGAGCAGAGTTTCTTGTTAGGGACCATCATCATTGTGTTCTTCTTCTTGCTGACGACGTTGAAGAGGATTGCAGCATTACGCTCGTCTTCGTCGAGATAGTTGGAGAGACCACGACGCGATGCCAGGATCTTCCTGACTTGTTGCACTGCACTCTGCTTAGACTTCAGTTTCGGGTTCTTTGGTTCTCTGGGTGGATAACGAGGGTAGTCGAATGTGATTCCAAGTTTAGGAAGATCGATTCTAGCATTCTCATTATAGTTCTCTCTGTCGAGCTCTGCAAATCTCTTGTTGGAATTTTTCTCTTCAACAAGGTCCTCTGTCAACGCTGTTCCATGGATAGTGGACTCTATGGATGCCAAATTGTATGATCCTGGTGCCAATCTCTTTCTTGAACGATTATCACTCGATGTGTTCTTATGTTTGGACCGTGTAGGGATATTGATGGAGGAGGTGAAGTATGAATCCTTTTGGTATGTGTTGCGATTAAGCTCGTCAATGTGATGCATATTTCTCCTCTTTCGTTTTCTTTTGTCAGAGACTCTAAGAAATCCCTGGTATATATTTTGTTTGTTTGCTTGTTTGTTTGTTTGTTTGTTTGTTTGTAGTAAACTATTCTATCAGCTTTATGAACTGAAGTCTCTGTGTGTTCGGGTGTTCTCCCATTAAGAAATACACGCGAAATTAAGAAAAACTAATTAAAATCACCTGCATTAGGAAATTACTGTTTTTGTAGTTCTTGAATAGAAAAAGAAATAAAAACAGCCACTCAGAGCAAAGGCCGTTGTCAGCAGAAAGAATTTTTCCCATGGGAACAAATAAAAGGGGAGACTTTTTTAATATTACTAAGAAAGGAAATTTATTCCTTTTTTTACAACAAAAGAGAAGACTATATAAATATAAAAGAAGAGCTGTTTCTTTCCTTTTAATTCTTTCTCTCTCTCTCCATATATTTTCTTATCATACACTCACCCCAACCTCATTACTTTTAAATAAAGTAGAAACACCCGATCACCCCCAGCCAGGCCACACTTTTCTGTTTGTCATCAACGCGCCCAGCAAAGAAAAAAAAGGAACCCTTTCATTTTTTTAAACACACCCGCAAGTTTTCTTCTTCTTCTTCTTTGACAACGCATTTTGTTCTTTCATTTGATATAACTTTCTCTTTATCTCTCTTCTACACATCGGCTGATTCCCATCTTTTGAACTTTGTTATTCCTTTGTCTTTCTCTAATTCAATCTGTGTCATATACCCACCAGCCACACTTATCATCCTCAGTTTTCATTAGCATCATCAAAATGTCCAACGTACTTCTCCTATTAAACCACAACTTTGTGGCATCTCCAGATGCTGATACCATCATCTCACAAAAGAAAGAAGAGCTTAGTTCATTGCACCCAACAGCCACAGTGGACCAATACCTCCTGTCCAACATTGTACTGGAAAAGGTTTCATTAACACCCAACCACTACGACTTTATCTATTATTTAGACGAGAGTGGTTTCAACCCAACAATTCCAAACCATCCGGCCATCAAGCAGAGTCTACGCTCAACACTTGCACCTATTCCACTAAACAGCAATACAAATAAGGCTGTGTCCAAAGTTGGTTCCAAGCTCTCCAAGCTTAAATTTAAGAAACTTTCCAAGGCATCTTCTCCATCTCCATCTGTGCCTGAATTGACAAAATCACCTTCTCCAATGGAGACTGAGAAGAAGCTGAGATATTTCAGTGATGACTCTGATAACGATGAGCTCATTGACGAAGACGAGCTTATTGAAAGCTCAGTGCTCAATTCTTCCTCGATCATTTGTCTACGTGAACCAAACAATGGTGGTGTCAAGAGAAGAAAAGCATGTAAGGATTGCACATGTGGTCTTGCAGAGAAGGAGGCATTTGCCTTTGGTGAGTCAACTAAACAAGAAGAAGATAAACCTCGAGTGCAATTCAGCTCTCAAGAACTTTCGGAGATTGATTTCACTGTTGAAGGTAAAACTGGCGGTTGTGGTTCATGTTCTTTGGGTGATGCTTTTAGATGTTCTGGGTGTCCATTCCTCGGTCTTCCTGCCTTCCAACCTGGACAAGCCATCACTTTGGATGGTATTGATGATGATCTCTGATTTATTGTCTGTTTATTTATTTTTGTTTTAAGGATTTTATAGTTATACTAAAAGTATATGGTTGCATTTTTAACTTTTTGGATATGTATAAAGTGTATACAGATCAATTTAAAAAGGATGACATGCATTTGGTTTAGTTTATGCTATTAAGGAAACTAAAACCATCGGAAAGCCTGGATGATAATACAACAAAGGTGTATCAGAGAAAAAGAAGAAGCTGAAGATAACAGTCATAAAAAAAGGGAATGTCAACAAAAAAATATAACCAATAGTAACAAAAAGAAAAGAAAAAAAGAAATAATAGAAAAGTAGTCATTAAGTGAGGTATATGTTTATGGATCTCTAAACCTTGGAGACAACAGTCTGGTTGGCCTTGAGCTGTTTAGCATTACGCTCATGGTAGTCCTTCTGCACCTCTTGATAGTGTGAGCAGTTATGGGACTCAAGCAGTCGGTGTCTGGTGCAAAATTTCCCCTGACAAAAGTTGCAGTCGCCAATGATGGAGTGTGGTGAAGTGCAGTTCTTGTGATGGCACAGCTTCTTGGATTTCTTCTTTGGCTTCTTCTGCTTCTCATCCTCCACTGGTGCAGGTGACACAGCATTCTCCTCTTGTTGTTGTGGCTCCTCCTTAACGTGGGGAATGGTGGCGGGCGTTATTTCCTGAGCAGACATTTTTCTTATTGCTAGCGACTGGTGTAAATGTTTGTGTGTATGTGTGTGAATATGTTCTATAATATAAAAAAGAGGGCCTTCCCCTTTGTTTTATAACAGATTGTGTTGATGTTGTTGAAATATGAAAAGAAAGGAAAATTGAAAGGGGTGGCAAAACCTGTTCCTTTTTTTATATAAAAAAGAAGGGCGGTGCGCGCTGTTATCGCACGACAGAAAATGGTCGTTTCTTTTCTTTTTTTTATCTGTCTCAAAAGTTTAATGACACATTTGGAAAGAGAAGAGTAACCTATTTAGGAAATTAGGATATATATCATATATGTAATATGTGATATAGTTATATATATAATATAGTTATATATATACATTACAATCATATATATAATATAGTTCTATATCTAATTAACTGTAAGTCTAATATTCAATACAATCCCATCTTCTGAAGACCTGCTTTTACAACATCGTAGACATTGTCCCCAACAACCGTTGGCCAACATGGAAGTTTATCACCATCTTTGTACACACCAGTTCTCACAAGAGCCGTGTTCCACCCATAGTTATAGCCACCAATTATATCAGAGGCAGGGTTATCACCCACCATAAAGACTTCTTTCATATGTGAGTTTTCAATCTCCGTGCCAAATCCATAGTCCAGGTCATGTTTCTTACCCGTTTTGACGTACATCGATTGAGATAATAGAACGTGATGCGCATAGTCATAAGCCACTTTGGTTGGCTTACCGAGAATCGTTCTGTTCAGTTCCTTCCCATGAATCTCCTTGTACATTTGCTCCAAGATGAATCTGATTACACCCTGTCCAAATCTTGGTTTGGGGTAGTCGTTGGCCCAGAGCCAGTCGTTGTTGGAGAAGATGACATGTGTCTCTGGGTCTCTGCTCAAAATGTCATTAATAATTTGGATATCTGTGCCAAAGTCTCTTGGGTCATTAAACACCAAAATGGCATCCACTTTCATCTCGTCAATTCCTGGAATTGTCCTGCCAAACGACAAGAGCTCCTTGGTATGGAATGGCCAGATCGAAGGGTTGGTCACTACGTAATCAGCTGTCACAAGCACTTTGCCAAATCCGTAACCTTCGGCCACATAGCGACTCTTGTCCTTATCGCCACCAACAACAAGCACAGTCATTTCCTCTTTACCTCTCATCTTCTTCAAAGGCGTGTGACTCTGTACAATCTGTTCAACGTCAATTTTGATGTCCAACTTCTCCCTAAGCTTATCGGCACGCTCAGCTTCAGACACACCACCACCATTCGTCATGAGAATCCATGGAACACGACGTTCTTCCAATAAACTCAGTGCTTCAGATGCACCAGAAATTCGTTTGTTTCCCTTGATGAGAACACCATCCATATCAAACACAAAGCCACTTTCATATGGCTGAACTGTGTGTTTCACCGAGGTTGAATGGATGGCTCTCTTGATAATTCTTTGAGTCAATGGTCTCAGAGTGGTGAGCATATTGTTTTTATAAGAATCTTTAGATTTTGTTCTAATTGTACTTCCACAGAGATTAAGAGATTTAAACTTTTTATTGGAGAGAATTTTATTATGGAAAAGAGCTTATCGCGATTTTCCCCCCTTTAACACCCCCGAGGATCCCGAGATCTCTTTCTATTTCATTTCTTCGGACGTAGTATATTTTTCATATCTTTATCTCTTCATATATTTCCACTTTTATAAATCATCTTCTCTTTCTAGTAGAGTTGACAAATCTTCCCTTGCCAACCTTTACTCCGTTGTGTGTTCTATACGTTTGCGCAACAAATGGAGAGATGAAGTTATCAGCAGACCCACCACCAATGTAGTCGTTGAGAATCTTCTCATTCTGTCTTCTCAACCAATCATCATCTTTCAGTGCCTTCTGGTACTCCTTCTGGTCCTCTCTCAAAATAGGCTCTTCAATCTCCCTCTGCTTGTTCGACTTGCTGTGGACATAACCTTTCTTACCCATCTTCTTCATAGTGTTCTTCGAGAGCGGCGATGCCAGCGAGTAACGGTCACCTCTCTTATGCCACTCAAAGTTGGCCTTGAGGTGTGGTGTCACCTCTCCAGTCTTCGAGTCCACAGACACTGCACATCTCATCAGAGTGGCTCCGCCACATCTTGGACAGAAATGCTTTGGTGCTCCACTCTTTGATATTGGAAGCATCGTGAAACAGGCGTGACATCTCAGCATGTAGTTTCTCACCCTCTTGATCTGTAATCCAGACATGGTGTTCAAGAGGTTCAAACCAATCTGCATACACACATTCTGCACTGCAAAATCACCAGTGGCTAAGGCTGCCTTGATCTTAGAAGGGCCCTTTTCCTGTTCAATCTTCTCTCCACTGTCCCTGATCATCACCTCTTTCAAATTGTCAGAAGTAATCCACTCTCCATCATCCTCACCATCATCATATTCTTGATTAAGATCTTCTTTCTCTTCTTTTTCATCTGTGACATTGAGTTCTTCCAACTTCTGCGTAGCAGCATCAATGTCTTCTGGCGAAACAGTGACGTCTTCTTCCAAAATCTTTGACACTTCTCTTCCTGCTGCTTTTGATTCTCTTGCTTCTTTTGCTAATCTCTTCTCCCTAACTCTCCTACCTCCTCTTCTTCCTCTTGTTTTCTTCTTCTTCTCACCACCCTCTGCTTCTTGTGATTCAGTAGAAGTCTCTCCTCCCTCTGTTGTAAGCTCAGATGGCTGTTGCTGCTTCTCATCCTCACCTTTCTCTTGTTTAATCTCACTATCTCTCTTAACAAACTCTTTCTTCTCACCAGGGTATTTTCTAAGTCTCCAGTCTCCATTGTTCAATTCAACTTCCAATTCATAAGTAAGTGCAATGATATGAATATCGTTGGCACTGAGCACAGAGTAATCACCAGTGAGTCTGGCAAAATCCGATACCTTCTTAATGAACTCTGGCTTAGGATGTCTCACTAGAAGCTTCTCTCCCCATACACTCAGATTAGCTTTGGCGTTTTCATCCTTGATTTCATTGTACACAGTTGGAGTGGTGAAAAATTGTGTAGCATACGTTTGCAATGTGGAGACGTGTTGTGTGATGAGCGGTGTTGCATCGAGTACAAGTGAGTGCACTTTAGGCTCAGTCATTATATATAAAGTCTTTCACCCTTCCTTTCTCTCTTCCTTTTTGTATTGGATACACATTTAAAACAAAGGTATCTATCTCATCGCATTTCTCTCCTCTTAAGAATTTTTCTTTTTATGCTTGTTGACCCGGGATTTCTGTCATTTTCGCGAAATCTTCATTTTTAAGGAGAAGGTGCCTTTCCTTAGCTTGTAAATAAAACGTAGGTGATGATGAGATACTCTTTATATAAAACATTTAAAAAAAAAAGAACCAATTGTAAGGTTTTTTAACCTGAAGAGAACAATGGTAATTGCCTCAGATATCTCCAAGGCAGATGCCCTCCGCAACAAGGGATTCTACGATGAGGCCCTCAAGCTCTACAATGCCGTGCTCGCCACAGACAGCAAATCATACAAGGCCTACATTGGAAAGTCCATGACTCTCCAGAAGCAAGGAGACTACGATGCTGCACTTGGTTGTCTCCAGAGAGCCAGAGAGATTGCAGAGTCCAGAGGCAAAAAAGAACTCGTGGATGAGGTCATTTACAGACTCTTCACTGTCATGAACAACAAGGGCCAAGTCCAAGACGCTGTCAGGTACCTCAACACACACGCTGAGCGTGGTCACAAGGACAACAAATTCGAAGTTTGGATGCACCAATTGAAGAATAAAGGTGCTAAGAAGGGTATTGATGTGGACTTTGATGCTAAGTTCGCCAATCTCTCGGATATCCCTACTTTTGATTTCAAGGATGAACCTCTCAATGAGTCTACTCCTTCTACTGAAAAATCTATCAAGACAACACCACCTACCACTTCCACTACTGAAGCTGAGAAAAAGGAGCTTGAGAAAAAGATGGCAAATCACGATAACCTGTACCCAACCCCAAAGGACATCAGAATTGATTGGTTCCAATCCGGTGAGTCTGTCACCGTTTCCATGTTCCTGAAGAATTTACCAAAAGATGAGAAGTTGAAAGTGAAGTACCACTCAGAGAGCATTGAAATTGAGTTCCCGACTTCCCCAAGCTCCGATTTCTTGTACGAGATTGGCCCACTCTTCTCCAAGATTACACCATCCAAATGTTCCCACAGAGTCTTCTCCACAAAGCTCGAGATGTATCTTGCCAAGGCATCCGACTTGAAGTGGAAGAAGCTCGAAAGGGCTGACCATGAGTCAGCTGCTATCGCTGTTATCACTGATAACAGCTCCAATGACGGTGCTTCTACCCTCACATATCCAAATTCCTCCAAAAAGGGAAAGGATTGGAGTAAGTTCACCGTCAATGAGGAAGAAGAAGAGGAAGAGGAAACCATTTCAGGCGATAACACTGACGATTTCTTTAAGAAGTTGTATCAGGATGCCGATGAAGACACAAAGAGAGCTATGATGAAATCCTTCGTTGAGAGTAACGGAACAGCATTGAGCACAAATTGGGAGGAAGTGGCAACAACACAGTATGAAACTAGCCCACCTGATGGTATGGAAATCAAGAAGTGGTAAAGAAAAAAAAAGAAAAAGAAAAAAAAATACATATATAATGGTCTTAGGTCTTTGCTTTCAGAATAAAAGTAAATTGTCTTTTATTATCATTCAAACATCGATTTAATATTGTCCCTTAAAAAATTTGAAATTAGAAAAAAACTAGGAGGTATGAAAGTAGTCAAACAGAAGCAAACACATAACAGCATCATCAATCATCAATCATCATCATCAAAAAGTATCCGTTTCCCAATTCAAACTCTGTGCAGCCTGACGGGCAGCATTCAACTTCTTCAACTGCTCTTTTCTCCAGTTGGAATAAGTGTCATCATCCTGGTCTGAGCTCATCTGCTCTGGATTGGAATTCTCACGGTCTTCATAGTCATTGCTGCGGGAAAGAGACTTCAATGGTGACGTGGTTATCTTCTCGGTCCTCTTTCTAGGAAGTGGTAAGTTAGACATCGTGTCGGACTTCAAGGGGGAGACATGGACTCTTCCATTGGATTCATTCAGTCGTGGTAGTTGTGGTTGGAAAGTACTATGCGATCGTGTCATTGTTACTGGTTGCCTCAATTGTCTCTTCTCTCTCATCATGTTGCTTGTGATGCTGAGATTGGTCTCTCTTGTAGGGCTGCTCAATGGTGGAAGCACACATGACTTGGATGCTGCAAGAGTTGGCCTGTTGATGGTGGAAAGCGGTCTTCTCACTGGCTTCTGGACACCCTGTGTAGCTGGTATACGAGAGGCTGCAGCTGCTAATGGATTGGACCTCACTGGTGAGGGGTTTCTTGACGGCATCCTTGATGTGGCCCTCGATGCGCTTCTGGATGGTGCAGCTGATGCAGCTCTCGAATTAACTCTTGAAGGAGCAGCAGATGTAACTCTAGATCTTGGGCCGCTTTGTATACGTCTTCCCTTGGACTCAAGTACTCTCTGTTCTTCATCCAACTGAGACATGAACTCAGATCCCAAAAATGTGAGAGGGCCATTTTCAGCTTCAAACTCAGTCAGCTTCGTCTTCAATTCTCCAACAATACGTGGTAGCTGTCTAGCAAGACGTTTCCTCGTCTTTTCCTCCTCCATTAATATCTTATGCGAGTTTCTCTGTAGAAGTCTTGAGGAATCTTTCGTGCTCTCCTCCAATGTGGCACGATCTTCCAGAAGCGTGGTGAACTCTTGGACAAGGTCAAGGATAGGTCTGTATGAGTTATAAATTTCTTTAAGTCTCTCAATCTCCTTTTCATGTAACGTCAAAATCTCGTCCGTGTATACTTCATCAGTGAAAGAGCTAAATTTTCCTCTCTCTTCTTCTGAGAAGCAAAGCTGATCCCATAACTCCACAATCTTCGATCTGGCCTCTTGAACAAAGTCTTCAAGGAACTCTTGCTTCTTCAACTCGAGTCTTTGGAGTTCACTGGTGTAAGCCTCGATTGTGTTGGTGGAAAGAGAACGGTGTGACTGTTTAAACTCCCTGACTAAGCTTGTGTCCTCCTTAAGCTTTAGCCAGAGATCTTCACATTTCGTACAGTAACTGTCAATTAACTCCTCTCTCTCAGATTTAATAAATTGGAGATCATTAAGTTGTTTGGTAAGCTCTGTCAAAATTGCTGATGATATGTCTAACTCGTCATCATTTAAGTCTGCGTTTGCGTAACCAACCACACGTTCTGAAATCATGGAGTAGTCACACTTATGGTCAATACCGAGCTCATTCCACAAACTCAATATTGCAGTTGAGATATCTTTCAAGCTCTGTACTCTCTTTTTCGCTTCTGTCTTTAACTGTGTTGATACTTTTACCAAAAACTGGAAGCGTTCATCTGATAAATCATTCAATGTGTCGTTCTCAAGGAGGAGCTTGTACTCGCTGACCAAAATCTCGTATACCTCAGCAGTTGATGAGTGCTTCTCAAAAGCTTTTAAAATTTTTAAGGTGTGGTCAAGACTTGGAATTGTGAAGTTCGAAGGTAAGTCGAACCCATCTACTCTTAGAGTGAGTAAGTTAAGGGTTTGGGAATGTTGTAAGAATCTCATGATCCTTTCTCTGTAGTCCTTCAAGATATTCTCCATGCTTGACTCAAGACTTTTTTTCAACGTAAGCAGAGTGGTTCCTTCTATTGCATCTTTAGTAATAAGATTTCTCAGATAAAGGTCTGGTATGGTTCTGGTGCCAGAGGGGTCGTTGACTACTTTCAAAACACCTCGCAGGATCTTGATCAAATTCTTGTTTTCTTCCTTGAGTTTATCTCTGTACTGATTTGAATCACTCAAAAATTGATCAAATGTGTGAGATACCAACTCAAACAAGCTCTTCTCATTCTTCTCAATCTCTGATTTCGAGTAACCGATCTCGGTGTATATCTCTGAAAGTTGTTTCAAGAGTTCCGAAAGTTGCGTGGAGAGGACGGTAAACTCTGTATCTGGCTTTGATATTTCAGTCAGCTCTGGGGAAGACTTCGGGTATGTGTTTGGATGATTGATCATGATCTTTGTAGGAGAAGAGAGCAGGTTGAATGTGCGTAGCCGCGGGGATGGACTGTGGAAGCCACTAAGGAGCTGCTGTGATCCCATCATTGACTTGTTCCTATGCTGATTCTCTTTAGAGTCAGTCATGGAGCTGATCTTTCTCTTGCGATAGGAACGTTTTAGAAGTTTCTATGGTATTATTCAATTTGTTTGCGATAGTAATCACAACAGCGCCTGGGATTCTTCTTAGAAGTTTTGTTGATGTGTTTTTTTATGTTTTGGCTTTCCCGAATAGGAAATTTGTAAACAAGCCACATTTTGTAGTGACTGGTAATAGGGGGTCTTTCTTAATTTTCAGAAATCGGCCGTATGGTCTAGTGGTATGATACTCGCTTTGGGCGAAGATTGGGTTCACTCGATCTACTAAGCTACAGACATGTGAGTGGTCCAGGGTTCAATTCCCTGTCCGGCCCAATTTCTTTTTTAATTTTTTTCAAACGATAGAAACACCCGTTCGATTCCTGTCAGTGGAAAGTTTGTCATGATTTTAAGGTTACATAGAGGGAGTATATAAGGAGGAGGAGTCACTGGTATTGAATCTTAGATGATATTGCATGTTTAACTTTTAAGCCAACGTGGGGGTTTCCTAATTGCCTAGCGACCCCCGCGCCATTTGCAATCTCACGCGTTCTTCTTGGTCTTCCACTATAAACCCCTGAAAACTATATCTTGTCCTCTAACAGAACATCGAAGTCCACCAGAAATGCAAAGAACATTGACTGTGTCTTCCTCTGAAACTTGTGAATCTGAATCCTTTGGTAATCCTCCTTCCACACCTGGCGGTTATTGTGGAGAGTTTGAGATTCTCGAGCTTTGTGACAGTTTGACCATGGCGGATAACGGGGTAATCTCTCTAAGCACTAAGAGTAAGCTTTCCATCGGGCGTTCTCCTCACAATACTGTGGTTTTGAACCATCTTTCAATCTCCTCAGTTCATTGTATGATATGGGTTGTTTTGTTCGACGATAACTTTGTCCCATTGGTGTATCTCAAAGACTTGTCTTTAAATGGCACTTACATCAATGATAAGAAGATGATGCGTAACCAAGTCGTTTTGTTAGACCATGGTGATACTGTGGTTATACCATATGGTTTGGAAATGGAGTTCCATGCAGCTTATGGTGCTACAGAGAGTAACTTTTGCAAAAATTTGATTGCTGAGAATTGTATCCAAAGAGAGTTTGGAGGGTGGAAGATCAAAGACAGGATTTTGGGGAACGGCACTTTTGGTCACGTAAGATGCAGTACCTTGAATTATTTTGATCTAGTCATACCCATTCCCCCAGTGTACTGACGTTTCTGTTTAGGTTTTTGCTTGTGAGAATTCCAAAGATCTTAGGCTATATGCGGTGAAAGTTGTCAAAATAAACACTGACAAGACCCCACCAGTTGAAGCAAAGATACTTTCGAGCTTGGACCATCCAAATATCATTAAGGTATACCAAACAAGCTACTGCAAGAATTTCCTCTATATCTTTGAAGACTTGTAAGTTTTCTACCCCATGCTTATTTTTCTTGTATCAGTTCTACTAACATTAATGCCTTCTTCACCACAGGATCACCGGAGGCGACCTCTTCTCCTATCTCTCTGATGGTCATGCACTACAATCCATTCCAGAGTTTGAGTGCTTGGTTGTAACCTATCAGTTAATGGTAGCTCTTAGATACCTACACAAGAAGCGCATAGTCCATCGTGACCTAAAGCTAGACAACATTCTCTTGGAGTCGCCTTACCCATTCACCCGGATTGTTCTTGCTGATTTTGGTATTGCGAAGTCCATTGCAACAACCAAGAAACGTTTGTTTACTACTGTTGGTACGCCTGAATATTGTGCTCCTGAAGTTGGTTTCGAATTGACCAAGACTCCTCCCCACATGAGACAGCATGTTGTTGAACAAAGGTTAGCATCATCATCATCATCTCGTCCAGGCTATGATTATAAGTGTGATATCTGGTCATTAGGTGTCATTGTTCACATCATGCTCAGTGGAATATCTCCTTTCTTTGAGGATGGTAACGAATACAACATAGTCCGAGCGGCCAAGAGGGGTGTTCTGAAGCTTGGTGAGACACAGTGGCGTAGTGCCTCCGATCCTGCAAAAGACTTCGTTCAATGTGTGTTGTGTGTCAACATGGACAAGAGGTTGGATATTGATGGATGCTTTGAGCACACTTGGATCAAAAGACACAAAACTGAGTTGTCTGGTGCCTACAAAAAGATCATTGGAGGTTGCATTGGCACATCCATGTAAAGGTTACAGTTGGAACTGCACTTCCGAGACATGGGGTCCTACCCCCTTACATCGCCGAGAATTTGCTAGAAAATGAGCTGATGATATCATAGTTAGTTTCTTTTTTCTCGTAGAAACCCTTTGAAATTTTTCTAATGTCATTTCATTATAAAAAACAAGGAATATGCATTTCTCAAGTATCTTTGTCTCTATAGAAGAGGAAAAGAACTAAGTGCAAGCCCACCCTTGCACCCCATGCCTTATCACCGGCAACGAAGTCGCGTCGTCGTCGCGGTTGCGCGTCTCCCCAGGCACTCAGACGCAAGTCGCGAAAAATTTTTGTTTCCATAACAACACAAAAGGAAAACATTGGAACCAGCCTTCTAAGCAGCCATACATAACACACTCTCTTCTATACCTATATTTGGACATATCGCCTCTCTCACATCAATTCTGTTTCTGGAACTTCACCATCTACAGGTATCAACACTCACTGATCCTTTCTCTTCTTTTGAGATACCTTGCTGACATCACACCAACAATTGATTTTTGTCTCACCGCCACCCTTCTTGACTCATACAGCCAATTTGGCTGCTACCGAACCTTCCAAGAACTCTCTTCCCTCCTTACAACAAGCGACCACGCCCATCCAAAAAGATCAGCAGGTTACTGATATTAGAAGACAGATCACTCTCTTTACTGTTTTCGTTGCTTTTTTGATCCGAACTAGTTATATCAACCCCAAAGTCTCCCCACCAATAGAAGACGCATTCCATTAAAGTGCCTTCTGTGCAGTCCACTCTAACGCTTTTACATTATCATACTGACAAGTTACTTTGCTCAAAAGAAAGAAGGAAAGAACATGGAGCAAACTACCACGGCAACACAGCTCTCCAAAACAGAGACTGAACCCTCTAGGCTGATACCTGCATCGCCAGTCACACATCGTGGTTCTTCTTCAACCTCTTCTAGAAAAGACGACAGTGTTCCCACCACACCGCCTCCAAGCTCTGGATCTGGCAGACTACCGGACTCATCGTACCATTCCCCTGATGCATACACACATACACATACTGTTCTTCCCCCTGTAACGCCTTCATCCCATCAGCTTAACCATACAAAGCTTGGAAACGTTCCGCAAACGCCGATGGAAGCAGGAGCGACACCTTCCTCTCCTCTAAGATCACCCCTGAAATCACCATCACAACTCAATGATACAGAAGATGGTGAGAAGCCTCCAATCAGGCATTTGACCTCGAAACTTAAGACACGACTCAACTATGCATTTGTCAAGTACTCGCATGGTTGGGAGAACCAGAGCTTGGACGAGTTAGAGAAAACAGTGGTGAATAAAACAAGCAAACAGGGAGTTGCAATCGACGACACTCAACATTCAAATGGTCTAGCTGCATCACCATTTAGCAGCAGATCCCCTTTGAAAGTCACAAAGCCAGAATCTCACAAGTCACCGACTCGAGGGCATCGCCGCTCAATGGATTTGATGGACGCTAGTGGTTCCGCTCACTCCGCATTCTTGAATATTATGAAGAAGAGCAAGTCTCCTAGGAAGCTACAAACTCCTCACAATGGATCGCCTACGCGCAGTCCCTTCCGTCCAGCTCCATTGACGATACCTCCTCCCATGAATGAATCATCTTCATCATCACAGAACCCGGAGGAAGAGGCCATTCAAACGCTAATGTCAATGGCATCACCACAGGGATTCAAGCCGAAACATGAACTTCCAAGACATACTCTTCCAAGGCAGAGACTGTCCTTTGGTGAGAAGATTACCAATGATACCGCAGTTGCTACTGAAAGTGATACGGAGTATGAGGGCACAGACGACGAGAAATCACCTACACTAAGGAGCAGCAACTTTGGAAAGATGATTAATGAGGATGTAATGAAGACTGACAGTGAGTCTGAAGATTGATGCTTTTGTACTATTTGTTTCAACTACGACCTTTGACTTTCTTTTTTTGTGTGACGTGACGCCTTGTCTATTGATTTATGGTACCAGTTTGTGTGCTTTTTTTTGTTTTTCTTGGACTCCCTTTCAGAATAATGTATTTTTTGTTTCTTTTTCTTACGCTTTAACTTTTCATGTTTTATATGTTTAAAATCTCTTTTTTGCAGTCCTTAACATCAATGCAAGATAATGTCCTATACAAGAAACATGCGCTTGTATCATGTACGTAGGAGAAAGGCACATGGTGTCTGGGCTTGGTGTCTGGAAGTATAACGAGGTGTACAAACTGAAGAGTGGCTAAAATGAAAATCCGGTGTGCTCCTTAAGACGGATAGCAAGGACTGTGCTTCTTAGACCTAAGGAAAGGTAAGTCACAAGTGTACTAATCAACAATAGAGAGAATTAAATTGAAGACTAATACTTCAAAGTAATGGTAGCTCGGCGATTTCGGAACCGAACGGAAAAGTGATTTCGATTGTCCAGTCACGTGATAGCAGCGTGCGTACATGAGCTCATAACCTCTTGATGTTTCTCACGCCCTAATTCACAGCTTGCAGCCGTATTTTAGCGACCTAATTTCCGAACATTGCGAAGTAAGTTCAAGAATACTGGAAATAGCGGCTCTAAAAGAGATCATTATGCGGGATAAACCTAATCATGGAGATGATGTAATCAAACATCTTAACTATGGATAAGTCACAGTAAGTTGTAATGATTCATGAATAAGCTATAAACTGCTGTCTTGGTTTAGTATTTAAAAGTGGAAGAATCCCTCCATCAAGGGTTTGGCTACTATGATCCACTAGCAACTCACTAGCATTTAACACATCAATGTCTGCCGAAACTACTACTGCTACCAACGTTGTGCCATGGTCCAAAGTGGGCTCTTCTGGGCTCAATGTCTCTCAATTCATCCTTGGTATCATGTCTTTTGGATCTAAACAATGGCTTGAATGGGTGGAAGATGATGAAGATGTGATCTTTGGTATCTTGAAGAAGGCCTATGACCATGGTATCAGAACTTTTGATACTGCTGATTTGTACTCCAATGGTTTGTCTGAGACCCTTTTGGGTAAGTTCTTGAAGAAGTACAACATCAAGAGAGACAAGGTCGTTATCATGTCGAAGGTTTTCTACCCTGTTGATGAAGACTATGGCCCAAGGCTCATTCTGGGTGAGGCTGAAACTCCTGATTTTGCCAACTGCAAAGGTTTGAGCAGAGCTCACATCATCCAAGCTTGTCAGGACTCTGTGAGAAGATTGGGCACTCATATCGATGTCTACCAGATCCACAGATATGACGACAGCGTCACTGGTGAGGAAATCATGGGAGCTTTGAACTACGTTGTTGAACAAGGATGGGTCAGATACCTTGGCGCTTCGTCTATGAAAGCTGTCCAGTTTGCCGAGTTGCAATTCATTGCCGAGAAGAATGGCTGGCACAAGTTCATCAATATGCAGAGCAGATACAACTTAATTGAGAGAGAAGATGAGGAGGAGTTGAACTATTTCTGTAACAAAAATGGTGTTGGCTTGACTCCATACTACCCTCTTGCTGCTGGTAAGCTTACAAGACCCTTGCCAAAGGATTTGAGTAACTTGACCAAGAGAGAAGAGTCTAACTTTGCATTACTTCAGCCATTGAGTCTTTTGGATAAAGACGATCCAGATCGTGCTGCTGATGTTGAAATCATTTGTCGTGTGGAAAAACTGGCAAAGAAGAAGGACACGAAGATGCCTTGTATCGCATTGGCTTGGTTGGTCCAAAAGGGAACTCACCCAATTGTTGGTATCAGCAACGAGAAAAGACTGGAGGATTTGATTGCTGCATCGAAGGTTACATTGACTGAAGAGGAAATCAAGTACCTTGAAGAGCCATACAAGCCAAAGAAGCGCTACTTTGATTAGTTGAAGAGCCAATCGAAGATACTTAGAGATAATCTGGGTGTTTTACATGGCTTGTTCCCCTACTATATGACAAAAAAAATGAGCTTCAAATATATACACTTTTTTCTGATTTTTACTTTGAGAGGTAACTTCCTTCTAGAGGAGAGACTAGACCTCAGAAGAGAAATGGTTATTGTATTTGATGATGGTGTCTCAATAAGAAATTTACCTATGACTCTGTAAAGATGACGTTGCCCCCTCTCATGACTAAGCAAGAAGTGGGTGTCTGGGTGGGTTGTTGTTACCCAAAACAGGAGCCGCGGCTGATTTGCGCGACTTTTTTGGTGTCATCATAGCTCTTTCACACTGTGTTTGTGTGGGGGTGGAGGTGGGGGCAATAAAAATATCCCCTTCTCCGCATTTTGGTTGTGCCTTTTCTTATATATAAACAAGCAGGTATATACATATGGGGGAAGGTCTTTCTCTCCTTCCCTCTCAACACTGAAGAGTTTAACAATAAAGGATATCTCTAAACAGAAGATGTACGACAAATACACCAAAGTCGTCGAGGCTGAGTTTCCCCGTCTTAGGATGCACGCAACCATCCCTATGGGGGCCCCCTTGGCCGTTGTCTTTGACCACTACCGGCTTCAAAAGAGCAGAATCAGCGAGTTTCGCAAGCAGATCAACCTGTTCTTCTTGGCTGGAACAGGTATGACAAAGAACGTTTGGCACTACCACATCAACAAAATCTTTGAGTACTCCGAAGCACACTCAGCAGATCTGCCCTGGCAAGTTGTCAACTGCGTCGCCATTGACATGGTGAACCACGGAGACTCTGCTGTGGAGAATGACGGTGTACTAGGATGGGAATTTGACTGGCGTGAAGGCTCTCACGACCTGATCCAAGTTGCCAAGTCTCTTCGTCTAACTGGCGATAGTGTTGTTATTGGCCACTCGATGGGCGGCTTCCAAGCAATATACTCGACACTGATTTCTCCAATGATGTTCAAGTTTGTTATAAGCATTGAGCCAGTTATTTGGGCTCCGAAAGAAGGTGCGCAGATCTTTGAGATGAAAGTCCTCCCAGCTCTAGCTAGGGCTATCTCGACCGACTTCAAGAACAGGAAGGAGTATGAAGCATACATGAGGAAGAGAAGCTTCTATAGGAACTTCAAGAAGGAGATTCTTGACGAGTTTATTGAGAGTGAGAAGATTGAACATCAGGATGGCACTGTGTCTGCAAAGACTTCAAAGGAGATTCAGCTGTTGTGTTATCATGCCGGCCTGAGAATATTCCCCTTAGGACTTGGCATTGTCAAGTCTGCAGAATGTCCGATAGTGGTTGTGAGTGGTGAGCTCGCCACATGGACTCCAAAAGAGTCGTTGTATCAAGTAGTTGATAGTGTCAAAACTGGTGAGCACATTGTCATTCCAAAAGGTGAGCACTTGGTGAATTGTGAAATGCCGGATGAGACCATTGATGTCATTCTCAAGAGTCTTTCAAAATACATAACAAAAGATACAAATGCGTCAACGAGGCTATTTAGCAAAGATGAGTACCGCAAGGTGTTTAATGAGAACTTTGAGAAAGTCTCAGTGGTATTTGCAAAGGATTTTAAGGGCAAGGGTAAGTTGTGATAGTGAAAGTATCCACTTGAAGTCATTCCTGAGGAATTACCGTCCATAATTTGTTAATAAAATACGCAGATATAGCCTATCAAGTATAAAAATACACACCTTATATCTTAATCAATAACTGAGGAGCCGAGGAGAAAAAGAGAGAGGATAATTCAGTACCTGAAAGTTCAAAGGCTTATCATATTGTGTCCCCTACCGTCCCTCCTCGGCCTAGGGTCGGCTCTCGCGACAGGTGGAAAAAGAAAAGAGAAAAGAAAATTTTATGCCAAAACTCTCTCTCTATGTCTCTCATTGCGAGTGCTCTTCAGAGTTTTGCAACAAAAAAACACTTAGCTGTGTTTGTGGTTCAGTTCATCGTTAAAGATTACAAAGAAGTAGAAGAAGATGGCTTCTAAAGATTTTGTTTTGGCTCTCATTGCTGATTACTTGGAGCGCAGCGAATTCTCGGATGTTTCCGCAAAGTTGAAGAAGGTCGCTACCAAGAAGGACATCAAGATTGGTGAAGTCAAGGGTAAGCTCGAAGAGCTTCTTAAGGAGGAGTCCTCCCCTGAGTCTGAATCTGAATCTGATTCTTCATCCTCTGATAGCTCTGATAGCTCTGATAGTGAGTCGGACTCAGATTCAGAGGATGACGACGAGAAGAAGAAGAACTCATCTGGCTCTTCTGATAGCTCTTCTTCTGAGTCTGGCGACTCTAGCTCCTCTGAGTCCTCAAACTCTTCTGCATCTTCTGATTCCTCTGATTCCTCTGATTCCTCTGATTCCTCTGATTCCTCTGATAGCGAATCCTCTGATGACGAGGATGAGAAAACAAAGAAGGACACTACATCCTCCGACTCTTCTGATTCCGATTCCGATTCCCCGGACTCTGATGATGAAGATGATGAAGATGATAAGAAGGAGGAGACCAACTCCAAAAAGAGAGCTCACTCAGACTCCAGTGACTCCAGCTCCTCCGACTCCTCTGATTCTGACTCTTCGGACTCCGGCTCCAGCTCTGATGAGGACGATAAAAAGAAGGCAACAAAGAAGCAAAAGACCTCTGCTACTCCTGTTTCCGAGGAGTCCAAAACCGAATCCACTGTCGAGCCATCATCACGTGAAACTTCCATACCTGCTGGTGAAGATACTCTCTTGCCAGGGCAGCGTAAGCACTTCTCCAGAATCGACAGATCCAAAATTCAATTTGAGGCTGAGCCTCTCACAGACAACACATACAAGGGAGCTGCCGGTACATGGGGTGAATTGGCCAATGAGAAGCTCTCCCGGGTTAGAGGCAAGGACTTCACCAAAGGTAAAAACAAAATGAAGAGAGGCTCTTACAGAGGAGGTTCCATCACTATGGCTTCTGGTTCTTACAAGTTCCAGGACTAATCTCTTCCCCATCTACCTCTTTTGCATTGCTATAGATGTTTTCTAGTCTCGGTAATTTAATAAAAACTAATGATTCATGGTCTTCTTTCAAAGTAGTAAAGATATATCATGATGCCCTTTACCATAATATGTGGTCACGTGCTTTCGCGAACTTACACAGTAATAGTAATAAAGTAAAGCAGGAGAAGTTCATTCGCCACTCATTAACATTTAAGAAGCTTCTCTCTTATTTCAAGGACAAACACAGATCAACCAAGACTGGTAATTCTTCTGTTGGTGTATCTGGCTTGATACATAATTATCTCTCATTTATCTGTCTCTGCTTTTCATAATGGCTGGTCTCGGCGATGAGTTCTTTGATGAGGAGGAGGACTTCACTGACTCCACCAATACCAGTTTCTCTGAAGCTGAAGAAGTCCTAGAAGATGAGGATGACGCCACTTATGGTTCTTCTTCTTCGAGAAGAAATGGAACCAGTGGGACACGTGTGAAGAAGAATAAGGTGAAGAGTGTGGACAATAAAGGTGAGAACCCATCAGCGTTCGATCCAATGGCTAACATCCCTGCTGATTATGTTCCTGATGTGGTTTCCAAGATGTTCCACAGAAATGACTTCTCCTACCTCAAACTGAAGCCAGATCACACTGCAAGACCAATTTGGATATCACCGAGTGATGGAAGAATCATTCTCGAAAGTTTCTCCCCCTTGGCAGAACAAGCTCAGGACTTCTTGGTCACAATTGCTGAACCAATTTCGAGACCCAGTCACATACACGAGTACCGTATCACGGCATACTCTCTCTATGCTGCAGTCTCGGTTGGCTTGGAAACAGATGATATCATTTCTGTTCTCGACCGTCTTTCCAAAGTTCCAGTGGCTCCATCTATTATCAATTTCATCAAAAGTGCCACAATCTCTTATGGTAAAGTTAAGTTGGTCTTAAAACACAATCGATACTTTGTTGAGTCGCCACAGGCTGATATTTTACAAATGTTACTCAAGGACCCAGTGATTGGAAAGCTGAGAATTGATTCAGTGTCAACGGTAACTGACTCTTCTATTCTGACGACCGACAGAGCACCAACACAAGGTAACTTGGTGATTCCAGGAACAAAGCCACTCAATGGCCAAGCACCAACGGATGGCACAGTGGAAGACATCTATGCCTCCGTTATTGGCAAAAAAGCAGAAGAAGAAGGAGAGAATGATGATGATGACAACTTTGACGCTGTTCACTCGTTTGAAATCTCTAATGACTCTGTGGAGATTGTTAAGAAGAGATGCCAAGAAATTGATTATCCAGTGCTGGAAGAATACGATTTCCGTAACGATCAGAGAAATCCAGATTTGGACATTGATCTGAAACCATCAACACAGATCAGACCGTATCAGGAAAAGTCATTGAGTAAGATGTTTGGTAATGGTCGTGCAAGATCTGGTATCATTGTGCTTCCATGTGGTGCTGGTAAGACTTTGGTTGGTATCACTGCTGCTTGTACGATCAGAAAGTCTGTCATTGTGCTCTGCACGTCGTCTGTGTCTGTCATGCAATGGAGACAGCAGTTCTTGCAGTGGTGTACGATTCAACCGGAGAATGTTGCTGTGTTCACGTCAGATAACAAGGAGATGTTCCATAGCGAATCAGGTTTGGTCGTCTCGACGTACTCGATGGTCGCCAACACACGAAACAGATCACATGATTCTCAAAAGGTTATGGACTTTTTGACATCGAGAGAGTGGGGTTTCATCATCCTGGATGAAGTGCACGTTGTCCCAGCTGCAATGTTCAGAAGAGTCGTCACTACCATCGCCGCCCACGCAAAGCTCGGTTTAACTGCCACATTAGTTAGAGAAGATGATAAGATTGGCGATTTGAATTTCCTAATTGGTCCAAAGCTGTATGAAGCCAATTGGATGGACTTGGCTCAGAAGGGTCATATTGCCAATGTTCAGTGTGCTGAAGTGTGGTGTCCAATGACATCAGAGTTCTACCAAGAGTATCTTCGTGAGAGTGCAAGAAAAAGAATGTTGCTTTATATCATGAACCCAACAAAGTTCCAGGCTTGTCAGTTCTTGATTCACTATCACGAGAAGCGTGGTGATAAGATCATTGTGTTTGCCGATAACGTCTATGCTCTCCAGGAGTATGCTCTCAAACTTGGTAAACCGTTCATTTATGGTGGTACGCCACAGCAGGAGCGTATGAACATTTTACAAAACTTCCAGTACAACGATCAGGTCAATACCATCTTCTTGTCCAAGGTTGGTGATACTTCTATTGACTTGCCAGAAGCCACATGTTTGATCCAGATATCATCCCACTATGGTTCTAGACGTCAAGAAGCCCAGCGTCTTGGAAGAATTTTGAGAGCCAAGAGAAGAAACGATGAGGGTTTCAACGCCTTCTTCTACTCACTCGTGTCGAAGGACACTCAGGAGATGTACTACTCCACCAAGAGACAGGCATTCTTGGTCGACCAGGGTTATGCATTCAAGGTCATCACACATCTCCATGGAATGGAGAACCTTCCGAACCTGGCGTACTCGAGTGCCAGAGAGAGGCGTGAGCTTTTGCAAGAGGTGTTGTTGAAAAACGAAGATGCTGCTGGGTTGGAGATTGGTGATGATGCAGATTCTTCAGTAGGACGCGGTGACAATGTCATGAAACGCTCTCACCATGGTGATAAGAAGAGACTCAAGGCCCAGAGAACTGCTGGTTCTCTGGCTTCTTTGGCTGGTGGTGAAGATATGGCATACATGGAGTACACGGCAAACAAGAACAAGGAGTTGAAGGAGCATCATCCTTTGATTCAAAAAATGTACTACAAAAAGGGAAAGAAATAATGAATATCTGGTTTAATAGAATACTCAAAATATGATGATAATGATTTTACACGGAAATGAAGTTGTAGATTTTTTAATCCAAAGTGAAAACATTTATTAATACAGTCATATCATTGTCACATACGAAACAAAAAGAAATTACACCCAATACCAGTACCCATTATACAACATGACCAACTCCTAACCAATTGAAATACACACACACACAAAAAGGACATCAAATTATCTAGGAACAGCTTATTCGTTCTTCTCCTTCTCAAGCTCATCGACAACCATATTTTCAAGATCTTCCAAAGATCCCTGAATATTCAACTTGAATGTGATTACAGTGTCCATCATCTTCTGAGCCTTGGAGTGCAAAATCTCTCTTTCCTGTTGAACCTGGCTTACTAACTTCTTATACTCCATGTCCACGGTCTTGGTCTGTTGCTCCAACAGCAGTTTGTTCTGCTTGGTGTTGTACTGCATCTGTTTCAATTCACCTTCAAACCTTTCAATCTCAGCGTGGTAGGAAGTAGCATCCTTAGACATGGTCTCATAAAGCTCCTCGTAATCCATCTTCAAGGCAGAAAGCTTGGCCTCCAACGATTCCACGGTCTCAGATTTTTCATCAATCCTCTCAGAAGCAGCATCCAGTTTCTCTTGGAGACTGATGCTCTCGTCCTGGAGATGGTGAATTCTGACACCAATATCATTCTTGAGTTTCTGGAGACTCAACCGAATGTCTGTCTTGAGGTCTTGGCCGTCAAGAAGGGCCTCAGGGCGAAGCCCCAACCGTTCTTCGCTCAGTAAGTTTTCAAGCTTGACGATAAATTTAGATGCGTCAATATCGGCTGATGTAGATGCAATGGTGTAGATGTTGAAGTTGTACTCTTTGAGAAGTGTAGAGAGTTCCTCATAGGCATGCTGTGCCTCCATCTCCTTAGCATTGACAATCTTGGACATGTCGTTCATTCTATCATTGATTGCATCAATTGCTCTAGAGACACGGTCTCTCTCATTGTTCATCCTATCAATATCCTTTGGAGTCAATCCTTGGTCGGATATCTGTTTCTGGATCTGGTTCTTCTCCTCCTCGGTATGAGCTAGTTCAAGCTCAGAATTTTCCATTTCTTGTTTGATCTGTTTTAGCACCGTGTTCCATTTCAGCTTTCTGTTCTCCATGGACTCGATATATGCCTTAAACTTGAACAAGTCACTGTCGAGGGCCTCTGCCTTCTTCTCCACCGAATTGAGAGATTCAGATTCAATGAGTAGTTTTTGATGGGCACTTTTGAGCTGTACGTTCTCTTTCTCGAGTTCCTCGATCTCCTTGACCACATCCTCAGCGTACTTCTCATACTCTTGTTGCATCTCACGATAGTACGGTGTGTAATCATCAATATTGTTGAGGAAAGCATTGTAAGCCTTTGTGATGTAGTTGACCATGATCTTCTCAGTTTCAATCTCAGCAACGTCCACTTGGCCATAATCATCCTCCACAAAACTCCCCATGTCAGTAATCTGTTCAATTTGGCTAGCAAGTTGGACAATCCAGTGAAGAATACCCAGGAACACTGGCCAGTTCTGGCCACCAACTGCAGAGATCTGTGACTTGTTAATGGATTCCAAGAATGGATATTTGATGTTTCTTAAGACATAGTACACTTCGTACTCGATGCTCTTGGTGAATCTGTAGCCTGGATCAATTTTTTTGTATAAGAACTGAAACACAACAACAAAGTCCTTCTGAGTTGGATTCTTGAGAGTCTTGGAGGTGAGTGGGTGTCTCATCTCGCTTTCAAAATTGTGGTTAATCAAGAAGTCAGAGATGTCCTTCTGCATTAACTGCTGAAAGCTCTTGTCACGCAATGGACGTGAATCCTTGGTCTGTGAGAGTGAAAGACCACCAAGTCCAAAAGATGAAGCTCTGTGAGTTGGACGCTGAACTGAATTCATGCCGGACATGCTTTTCCTGTTGGCGCTTCTCAGTGCGCTTTGTTGTACCATCTCACTTAACCCTGTTGCAGATGTTCTATTCTGTGTAGTATTTGTAGTTCTTGGTGCACCAATCAACGATTGCCTAGCAGATACTCTTCTAGAAGTTCTCTTTAAGCTGGACGTGAGCTGTGGAATATGGGACATGTTTTGAACTTGGTTGATATCCAGCTGCGAAAGAGGAGCCGCCGTGTTATTGTCAGCCCTAGGCCTTTTGTAGTGATTTTCTTGTAACATTCCAACAGATTAAACTAGTAGGAGTCTTCGTGCAAAATCTTCTCCCAATGTAAGAAGAAAGGGCTTCTTCCGTTAAAGAGAAGGTAAAAAGAAGTTGATGTTATTTTTGTTTTGATTTCTTTACTTTTTTGTTTCTGTCGCGATTGTTATGCTGTGTGTTGCTGGGACAACGACGATGGTAGGGGAACGAAAACATCTATCCCCATCAGATTGATCTATCCCCATGAAATTTGGGTATAATATTCTCTCTAGTGGCAGATGAGAAAATAAATGTTCTTGAGAGTATTAATAACAGCATACTAAGACTATTCAGTAACTTCCTGTGAGCAATATGTAAAATTGAAAACAGCTGAATAGTCTAGTTTTGTGGTGTCCGGGTGAATGTCCGGATGTTTCTTGAAAGCCCTATATAAATTCATCAAATTCAATGACACGCGCGTCTAATAATAAATGCTATAAGTGATATAAACATTTAATATATAATCTTTATGTTAAGAGTATTGGAATGATTAAACTTTGATCTTTATTTTATCTAAAACTTTCATTTAGAGTTTATAGAGGAAGTTGATATTAAAACTGATATTTCTTAGTATAACTCTTGGAGAAGAATGTTCTATTCAATTTTTTTCATTACTGAAGAAAATTCTTAAGTCAATGGAGAAGATAACCAATGAGAAATCTCTAAAACAAAAAGAACCTGGAGTAATAGAAAATCTGAAAGAGGAAGTGGGATGTGGACAAGATGGTTGAGATATGCCCCCATTTTGAATTTGGAGTTGTTGCCCAGGGTCAAAAAAGAAACTTATAAGTTATTTACAGTTTTACAGGTGTAGGAAAAAAAACACAGCTCTTTCATTTATCACACCACTTCTGATCCTTTTCTACTTTGATAATCCATCAGCAGTCGCTTTGATTAGTGTGAGATGACACATTCTTCGAATGCTAAACGTATTCTCTACGTTGGAGGCTCATTTGGCGGCATGGCCTCCATACGCGAGTTCATCCGTCTATACAAACAGGAGTGCATCGCATCGCCAAAGACCGAGATTGAGATCTTCCTCATCGAGCCTCGTGCTGGGTTCATCAATTTACTAGCTATCCCTCGAGCTATTATTGACGTTGAGTTTGCAAAGACATCGTATATGAATGCAGAGAAGTTCAACATAAACTTCAGCACCGTGGAGTCCTCAAACCACGACTTCAAGGAGAAGTTGCTGCATGCTACTGTCGATGATCCTTTGCCCAAAGGGTTGAAGATCCATTTCATCCACGGTAAATGTATTTCCTTTGCTGATAACCGCAATGCATACTACCAGCTTGAAGGTGAGCAGGCGACCAAGAAGATCTCATTCGACTACTGTGTCTATGCCACTGGAAGACGCAGAAGATGGCCATTCGACCCTGTTGCTCTCACCGAAGAGCAGTTTGTCGAGGAAGTAGCCAAGAGCAAAGCCCAGGTTGAAAGTGCCAACATCGTCACTGTCATCGGAGGAGGCGCTCTCGGGATTGAGATTGCTGGTGAGGTGAAGGAGACGTACCCTGAAAAGAAGGTAGTGCTGGTGCACCCTCATCCACATGTACCGCCTGAGGTGTTTGCCACGAAGAACTTGAACAAGATGCTGACCAAGAACATCGAGGAGATGGGCATCGAACTTGAGCTGAGCACGCGGATTGAGAAGGAGCTCGACAATGGCGACCTTCTAACGACCGATGGGAGAACACTCAAGTCTGAGCTAAACATGTGGTGCAACTACCACAAGAACAACATTGAGCCGTTGCTCCCTACATTCGAGGATTCAATCGATATGGACAGAAGCGAGGTGATCGTAGACGACAGACTGATGATGAAGGGCCAGGAGAACATGTTCTGTGTCGGTGATATCATCAACTGTCGGATCATCAAGACGTGTGGTGGTGCATGGAGACAGGGCGAGAGTGTAGCTCAGAGCATGTTCAACATTCTTTACAAGGGCAAGGAGGAGTACTTGAGAATCAATTGGACTGAGTGGCCACGCGGGATGACCATTGTTGTTGGATGTCACAGAATTGTGAGCCAATGGGATGATGTTGGGGACGGTACCGTTGTGTACAATGACGAGTTCAGCTTGAATTACTATGCTGATTATGGCTGTGACAGTATCAGAACAAAGCTAAACATTGGTGTCTGATTATTTTTTCATAATGGGCATCCACACTATCTCAAAAGATAAAGCATTATACATTTGTACATACACATATACGTTATAGATATAAAGAGTAAAAAAGTCGATAGAGAAAAGAAAAAAAGTCAGAGACAGTCAGAAAGGCTTGATCGAAAGGTTTGATGTGCTTTGTTGACAAAAATGGCAGATTCAGGAAATAACTGAAATGCTTTTTGACTGGTGCAGACGCCTGCAAAATGCGGGCGCAAGTTTTAAACACTGATACATACTGTTACGCATGAAGGGCGAATATTATTGGGATGTTCTGATGATGCGTTTGTTTACAAAGTCTCAGTGTCAGACATCTATCATTCATGTGCATTACAGCGAAGTGGGGCTTCGAATAAAATAATATAATCTGTTAGGGTTAGGTCCAGTCACTAAACTTTAAATCGAGGACCAAAAGGGTGGTACATTACTCTCCGCGCCTTTTTTCACCCTTAGAAGATCAGCAGATGAATCAAGGTTTATCTGATCTTTGATACCCCCTACCCCTGATGAATAGAGACATGGACAGAGGGAAGATGCGTTGGTGTGGTGATAGTTTGTAGTACTATGGCAACCGAGTCTTCTCTTACCCTTGGGAACATGTGAGAAACTCTAGTTTTATAACACTTACGAACTGTAAAACCGTTCAAGGCTAAGACAGATTCCAATTCTCATCAGAGTTATTCCTTGTCTCAGACTACTTCTAGGAATCAACTAGACAGGTCTTTGTTTTTGTTTTTGTTTTTGTTTTTGCTTTTCTTGTTATTAAGTTACCTCTTCTATCATTCTTTTGCCTTCTTTTCGTACTGAGAAGAATGAAAGAATGAATGAAATACAGGATGTATATACATATTAGAAAGACATACCACAGCTCTTCATTTACTTTTAAAGAAGATAAAATTTAAAACAAGAATAAAAGAAGAAGGACACTGTGTTGTTTAAAAGAAGCCTTCGAAGCTTGCAGTTTCTGGATCATGGGAGTTGCCACGGCAATGACTCAATGTTTCGCACTTTGCGCATTAAAACCAAAAAAAGGAAAACAAACTTTCTCAAAAAACCGATAGGGTGCGCAAACTGCAGACTTTAGCGCGTTAAGTCGCATTGTCCGGCATATTATGCATCAACATGTACTGAGACACCCTCAGTAGTGAACACCACAACAACCCAGACGTGTTTATATATCGAAAGGTGTGCGCGCGTATTTCAAAACCATATACCCTGCAATGGCCAGTTCTTTTAAAAAAACAAAACAAAACACAAGTCACAATCTTCACATCAATTGATATCACATTAACAATCTCCAATCAAACATCGCTTAACTCTGTGATAACTCATCACTGTTATATTTACGCGTCTTTGCAGGACCACACAACGCATTCTGACGCCAGTCCATTTTTTTTCCTTTTCGTTTTCGCTTATATTTACATACCACTCGTCACATTCCACCCATCAGCTGAGCTGCAAAACTCAGGAACGTTTAACATACCGCAGTGAACCCAAACTTCCTCTTCCCTTCTATCACGTCACATTTCCAATTGAGAAGATGATGAGACTTCAAAAGAGAAAGAGCGTCCGAAATCTCAAGATCTCTTCTCCAGTCTCTCCTCCCCCACCACTACCGACAGACAGATTCCCAGACGACGACGCGTCATCTGCGAACAAGAACACCGACACGTTCCTTTACAACATGACTCCTCGGTCAACACCAAACTCCAATGTTATTCTTCTCACCAAGTTTGACTTCAAGGCCGAGAACAAGAATGAGCTTACCGTCGGTGTAGGTGAGGCCGTTAAACTGCTAGAGAGAAAGGGAAACGGCTGGATTCTTGTTAAGCCAGTGGGGAGAATTAGTGATCCTGGTCTCATCCCAGCAAGCTATGTCCGCATTGTAAGGCTCAACCAGGAGAAAACGAACTCAAGTTCTGATGAGAAATGGCTCTCGCAGGCAGAGTCCAATGAGTCCTCTGAACAAGAACTCCAACAAAACAGCTCTTCGAAAGGGAGAGTCAGATCACAGGATCACCAAACAGTGCAGAAGCTTCAACAACAAGTGCAAAAGACGGACTCGTCACCATCAACG
The DNA here is from genome assembly GCA_030574135.1 of Petasospora petersonii. Lineage (NCBI taxonomy): Eukaryota > Fungi > Ascomycota > Saccharomycetes > Phaffomycetales > Wickerhamomycetaceae > Petasospora > Petasospora petersonii. The sequence continues at coordinate 384,343 of JAJMEM010000010.1, forward strand.
TCATCATCATCATCATCACCAACATCAGAGAGAGAACATGGCAAGTATTCTTCGGTGGAGACAAGTGCAACCTCCTCATCAGTAAACAGCACAAGGGAAGACACCTTCTTCTCCATGAATTCATCCAACACAACCAACACGTCGTATGACCCTCCTACCCAATTATCAGATGACGTCGTGTCTCCCGTATCAGGCCTTGTCAGAAACGCCAACTCTTACAATGGACGATACTGGTACAGAGTCGACGTCACAATGAGCGATGGCACGAAGAGGTACCTGTGTCGTTACTACCAAGATTTTTATAAGCTGCACTGCTCCATTGTGGACCACCTCCACAGATCCAAGAAAAAGGGTGAAGATGTTCAGCAACTTATTGATCAGCTACCGCACTTGCCAGACCCAATACCGAGACCTGATTTGACGACGCTGTCCAACATCTTGCTGCTTCGATGTCAAAGCTTGAATGTGTACATCTTCAAAATTGTGCGCAACAAGCCACAAATAAATTACGCCAATGTTTTGGACGAGTGGTGCAAACCTCGTCTGGGTGATTTAGAACTAGACGAATACACTCAACTGAGCAATGACTCAATTGAAGATCTTTTGAGACCAATTGAGTCCACTACTATTCGTGTTCCATCTTCATCTTCCACAAAAAACCAAACAGTCAGACCACAGTTGAAGATTCAGACAGCCGTTACACCACCATTGCCAGCACCACAAACCACATATCCAAACTCCCGCTCAACATCCGTCTCATCTGCTGTGTCCATGTCGTCATCACTGGCTTCACCGAAGGTATGGAATTCACCAGCCGGACACACTCACTCACCACCAATGTTCCGTGATAGAAGTGAATCTACGACACCGACGATCCCGGAGGGAAGAGCATTGATTGACACCGATTGGCTCATGACACCGACTGAGCCACTTTTTGCTGATAAGAATTGTAATAAGCGTGACGTGAGTTCATCGACGAAGATGACCGGCGGAGAAGACCCTGAATCTTGGGTTAAGATAAAAGTCTATTTTGATAAAGACATCTTTGCTCTTAAGCTCAAGAAGAATGTCGGTATATCACAAGTGAAGAAGTCTATTGCCAAGAGATTGGAGTGTGAAGCTGATGCGTTGAGGCTTTACTACAAGAATCCAGTTAAGAACTACTTCTCCCCATTGGTGGATGATTTGGATGTTGATACGGCGTTTGAGTGCTCGAAGGTGAGTGTGAAGGTTCACATATGGCAGAAGATTTGATGGACTCTTTATTATTATTCATTTCTTTTTGATATACTCTTTTGTTTTTATATAAAAATTTTGATGAATGACGAAGTGTTATGAATTATGGATGAGGGTAAAAAGAAAAGTCCAATATGAAACTGTAGGCTCTGGATACATCAGCCAAAGAGGTGGATATAAGTATCGTTACAAGATCGTTAAATTATCAAACATATAAAGTTACACATTAAGGTCCTCTGCGTAAGATATCGAAGAGGTCAAGCTCTTCATCGTCTTCTTCGCCCAAGCTCTGGTCATCCAAAACACTAAGTGTTCTGCCATGAATTGTTCCAAAACCAACGGATGGGTTACAAGAGTTTGCCGTGATAAGGGTCTTTGAATTGGAGGAAGCGTGGGAGTCCTTGCGTTCCTGGGAGAAGGATCCAAATTTCAGAGGGCCAGAAGAAATGAGCTTGAGTCTCAATCCGATGCCAGCTTCCTCATCACCTTCTTGGTTAATGCCATTAGGAAATTGAGTGCGTTCTTCAAACAAGGTGCCATTCTTTCTCAGTCTGGTAGCGGTGACAGTCCATGGTCGTTCTCTGACCATGAAGATGGCTGTGTCCACGCAGCAGCTCATTGGGATTGAAATGGCAGTGAGTAGGTACACAGAGTAGGAGAGTTTTGCCCCTTCCCTTCCAAAGTAGTGCCACACCTGGATGATTATGGGACAGATCCAAATGATAACGTATCCAATCGGATACACGACAAATGCATTAGTCTCTCTCCACGCTGCAATGCGTCTCTTCTCGTTAGAGTCGTTGGCAATCAGCATGAGCTCTCTCTGTAGGTTCTGAGCGATGCCCTGAGCGTTACGGCTTTCGTCCCCGGCCTTGTAGATGTTCTTCTTTGATCTTTCAATGCTGCGGAAGTGGAAATTCAGATACAAGATGATGGATGCGTACACTGTTATTATAAGCAGGATGTTCAAGTATTTGAACACCCAGTCGTTAACGAGCCGTTTCCACAAGGGCCTGTTGGGCACGCTACATAGGTTGTTGTTCATGTAGTGGTGATTAGGCCCAATAAACATGATAGCTGCGAGCACGGGGCCGAGGGTGATCCCAGTTAGGACAAGCTTGTATCTGTAGGGGAAAAGACCACCTTCAGTCTGCGTGATGACTGGAGGGTTTGGGCCGTAGGAGTCAAACCCTTTGAAGAACCATCGTTGAAACGTCACGAGCTGGAACATTGATCTGAAAAAGTACACAAAGGACGAAAGTCGCCTGATATACGGCCTAGTGAGCGAAGGGGCAAAGATCATGAGCCCATTGTGGACGGTGATGCAGAACATGGCGAGGTCCGAGTAGAACGTCACTGTGGCGATGAGGAAACCAATGGCGTCGCACATGTTCCTGTCAAACTGGCCATTCTGCAGGAGCTCATCGAGGGTCGATATCTTACGTGCGCCAGCAGCAAGTAGCAGCAGGGCCTTGAGGTAGTCGCTGAGTATCAACACGATGAGCAGCTGAAGCCTAAAGATGATACGTCGTTGTGGTGCCATGCGTATCCACATGGCGACGCCCATAGTGCCGACAACGACGCTAAGCAAAGTTGCTGCAAGCTGACAGCCTTGCAGCGTTCGTACTTGCGAAGGGCTGAACTCAGAGAGATAGGGTATTGGCTTCACCTCTGTCATGCTTTCGTAGAAACAAGGTATACATATAGATAAATATATAAATTATTGAAACTAAAGAAAAAAATACTAAATAGATAATATATAAAGTCTATGAGTGGCAAGGTGGGCTGTGTTTTAAAAAAAAGAAAAAAAAAGGGTTTAGAAAAGAGCACAGAATCTTGATATAGAAACTTGCTTTGCTTGGCTGCTCGATATAGAAAAAAAATACCTGCGTATGTGTGCCCTTTTCCATAAGTACAGCTCGTATATATGAATATGTACGTATGTTTATGTGTATATGTATATGAAGGATAAGATAGTTTCAAGCACAGGTAAGTATATATGAATAAAATATTTACTTATAATGAAATTAAAAAGAAGTATTGTATAACATCAACGTACACATATATACACACATATATATATATATAAATTTCTATATAATAAAAATACTATCAAAAACCGGGTAACCCCATCTCGAATATTACATATTTCATTCAGCACGTGACCACACTCACAAAAATTGAAACCCACAGTTTTCGGGCATTTTTTTGCCAGAGCTTTTTAGAAAGGGTGATATCTTTTTTAAACATATCACCTTTTGAGAGGGAAAGGATAGGGTAAACCAAAAAAATAATGAGCTACACTTACTCAAACAACTTCATCCATCCGTACTCTGCAGAGCAACAACAGCAACACTTTGGGTTGCCACACCAGGAGCTCACATCCGAAAACCTCATGCTTAACAACAAGGAGGATTGTGACCTGATCGAAAATGCCATATTCCCTCAAACAACCTTCAACAGCCAAACAGTAGGTGCAGAGGATTTTGTAAAGTCTGAATCTGACCTTGACATGCTCCATCTGAGCAATGGGAGTTACTCGGAGAAGTCCTCCTCCCCTTCCACCATCTTCAACAATACCGCACCAACTAGTCTTGACGAACAGTCTTGGAACGGGAACGGAGCTCTGCAACAACAACAACAGCAACAACAACAACAACAACAGATAGTGGATCAAAACCAGGGACTCTCTGAAAAGGAGATCTTCAACAAGAGAAGAGAGAAGAACAGAGCTGCACAAAGAGCATTCAGAGAGCGGAAGGAGATGAAACTGAAAGAGCTCGAAGAGAAACTTAAGGAATCAGAGTCTGACAGAGCAGAGCTTTTACAACAGCTGGAAGCTTTGAAGAAGCAAAACATTGTAATATCAACAGAGAACAAAGTCCTACTACAAAACCCACCAAAGATTGACACATCATCGGACTCGACAAGTCATTCCTTCACCTTCCCTGTCAAGGACAAGTTCCATGCTGTGGTATCACAAGCCACAGACCAGTTAAACAACCCAGAAATTCCTTATGAAAAGAAGAGATTGACGATCATAGAAACATGGGAATATATCAGCTCGCTTGATCTTGATATCGATATTGAGGCTGTCATGAAGAGGCTCAGAGGCGAAGAGGTTTGCCACAGATCAGGTCCTGCTTATACACTACAACGTATAAATGAGATTGTGGAGAGTGAGAAGCAGAAGTTGTGAAGAGAGAGTTACACAGGATGTGCGTCTCTATTTTGTTCATTTATTTTTTTAATTTTGGTTTTTGCTTCTTTTTGAAAGGTTACAAATGGTTTTTCATTTATTCATTATTATCACTTTTTTTTCATCTTTGTTTTAATTCTTCACGGTACTATATTTGTGTAATGTTGTAAATGTGCATTCTCTAGTTGTTATACCAGTAGTTCTCAGTGCCCAGCACCTTAGCAACGACCCTCATCATCTTCAGCACCTTCTCATCCTGCATGGTACGACCAATCACCTGCACAGCAACAGGACCACCGTGGTACTTTTCAGGAGAATAGTCAGTGTAGCACATCTCGTCATGGAAGTTTCTTGGAGTGTAACCCACCTGAACCAGATCAATAGCCTTATCGGCTCTGGTGACAGGAACTGTACCAGACGGCCAGTCCAAGGCATTCCAAACACCAGTATAACCCATATATCCCATCTTGTTGTGAGCAGCAGCAGGATAAGCAGACACTGGACAGAGCAAAGCATCAATTGGGATTCCAGATGCTGTGGCTTTAGCTGTATCAAGCCACTTCTGAATCATCATCTTCTTCAACAGTGAACGCTGCACTTGCTTATCCCAAAGTGTAGTACAGTCCATCACCGGAGTATCCATGAATATCTGCATAAAGATATTGTGGTCCGTTGGCTCACCAGTCTTTGCAGCATATTCAATGGCTTTCTTCTTGCCACCAGAAACAAAGAACTCCATCATCAAGTCGTTGAACTGGCTGTGGATGTCTTCCGGGTCCCACTCTATAACCTCATGACCAGCAGCCTTCAACTTCTCCACAACGGTCTTCAAACCTCTTTGCACTGGAGGAGTTGGGCAAACAACTCCATCATCATAACAGACTGCAAATGTAAGTTTTTTAGGAAGTTCAAAATCGGTATTCCAGCCATAGTCAACCATCTTTGGATCAACCTCATCGAGATTCATACCGGTGACGAGCTTACCATACATCTCTAAGATGTCGATAGTTCCAGTAATAGGCCCATTAACAGACATCACAGACTCAAATCCACCGAGAACAGATTTCCCTCCCCAAATAGGCCATCTCCCTGAGCTTGTCTTTATAGCGAACAAGTTCTGGAACCCAGCAGGAACCCTTAGACTTCCAGCCAAGTCACCACCGATACCGAATGCTGAACCTCTCATGGCCACAAGACAACCTTCACCACCAGAAGATCCACCACATGTAAGATCCCTGTTGAATGGGTTCATTGTCTTCCCCCACAGGTGGTTATCACTCTCCAGCATCATCATTGCCGTAGGCAGGTTTGTCTTGACGTAGAGCACACACCCAAGAGAGCGCAGAGTAGCTGTGATGACAGAGTCTTCGGTACACACATCATCAGCGAGACAGGTGTAACCACATGAAGTAGGGACACCAGTAACGGCCTGATTGTCTTTCAATGAGACAGGGAGACCGTGGAATGGACCCTTGAGCTCTCCAGTAGTGTTGTAGTAATCGTCGAGTCCTTTTGCTTGTTTGAGTCCTTCTTCGAAGAACACCTCGGTCAAACAGTTAGTTAACTGGTGTGCAATGACAGCTCTATGGCCAAATGCGGAGTAGACGTCAACAGCAGTCCATTCTTTGGTCTTGATCTTGTCGAGGATTCGCAGAGGATTGGTCTCTGTGATCTCAATCTCCAACGGGTCGAGGAAGCCAGAGGTTGCAGGCCAGTCATGGACGTCTTTCACTGAACTCGGTGGGAGCTTGTCCTCTGGGACAAGCCACTCTTTGGGGAACTTGGCATCACGCTCAAGTCTTTTGCGGGCTGCAATCTCTGTGTAGCTCATTGTGTTTTGGTGATAAAAAGGGTTCCTTGGTATTAGATGCACCATCTGGTGATGAAGAGAGAGAGAGAGAGAGAGGAAATCCCCCATTATATAGACTTACCAGTAACCATGGTGAGAGATAACAAGGGAACCAAAGAACAGACAAAAGAAAGGGGATATGCCCATAAACCAAACACGGCGATAAGATGTTAAAAAAGGGAGACATCGGGGATGATTGTAGCGATTACCGTATTTGGAAGATAGCCGCCTCTGCTAACTCAACCATGTGGGGGTTCTCTCTCTCCACTGTAGATCTTGAACTTCAAAAGAAGTTTCTATGAGATAAAGTAGAGAAGAACAATCAATCTGATTATCGAAAAAAGTCCAGACCTTCTTCCGAGCGATTGGGTGGGAATAAAGGAAGCACTCCAAATCGGGAATCCATCAGCGAATGAATGTGTCAAGGGGTTTGGGGGTAACCTAAACCGATGTTTCTCGAAAGGGTAACCTTTGGTAGTTTAGTATTCAGAAGATGTTTATGATAGAGAGAGAGAGAGAATAAACTTCCCAACATTTCTTTCTTGATCCCCCTCAAATATAACTTGTTCTTTTGGTAAGACATTAATAACTATTTATTATGATTACATAATCAAACGTGACCTCCCCTCATCGCGCACAAGAGACCTCAACCCAACATTATTCTAATTAGTTCTCTTTCTAATGTTCATTTAAACTGGTCTCCAAGAAAACCAACTAAACTAATAAAGACACACACACATGGAAAGAGTACGAAGCTTTATGTGGGGTACACCACCAGAGGACCCGAAGGAACGTCGGCTTCTGCTCAAAATAGACTGGTTTGTCCTCTCTTATGTCTGCTCGGTATATTGGGTCAACTATCTTGACAGATCCAACATCTCCAATGCCTACATCTCTGGGATGAAGGAGGACCTCGGAATGACAGGTGACGAGTTCAATATCATCAACACGGTGTTTACAGTGGGATATATAGTAGGGATGGTGCCCAACAACATGATTCTGCTGAAAGTGAGGCCTAAGTACTGGCTCACCTTTTGCTGTTTTGCGTGGGGAATGACGACACTTGGGCTCTACAAAGTCCAGTCATACAAACAGATCTGTGCAATCAGGTTTTTCCAGGCATTGTTTGAGTCCTCCACGTTTGCCGGTGCACACCTGATCCTTGGCAGCTGGTACAATGCTGAAGACCTCGTGGTGGACCCCATTACCGGCCGTGCTCAGAGCTCAGAGCTGACGAAACGAACCGCCATCTTCACTGCTTCTGGACTGATGGGATCAATATTCTCGTCCTTTATGCAAGCAGCTATATACCAAAACATGGACGGACTTAATGGTCTTGCAGGATGGCGCTGGCTGTTCATCATTGACTTCGTCATTACGATGCCCATCTGCTTCTATGGATTCATCTTCTTTCCTGACACACCGGAGACATGCAGAGCCTTCTATTTCTCACAAGAGGAGATCCAGATTGCCAGAGAAAGAGTACAAAATCCACGCATCGAACATTCATTCGACTGGTCGGTCGTTCGTCGTGTACTTGGTCGTTGGCACTGGTGGGGGTTCTCGCTTCTTTGGGTATTTGGTGGTGAGAACGAGTCGTTTTGCTCCAACTCGCTCTTTGCACTATGGCTTAAGAACCAAGGCTACTCAGTGAAAGACGCAAACCACTTCCCAATGGGCGTATATGCCGTTGGTATCGTCGCAACGTTCTTCTGCGCCTTGTACGTTGACCACACCGGAGGTAAATACCATTGGCACGTTGCCATCTTCATCTCCCTGTGCATGCTCGTATCTTCCATCATGATCCTTGCAAACCCTCTTCATACACCAGTACAGTTCACTGCACAGTACATTGCCGGCGTCTCCTATGCTGGACAGGCCTCGTTCTTTGCTTGGGCCAACTTGGTCACGAGACACGACTTGCAAGAGCGTGCCATCGTACTTGCATCCATGAATATGTTCAGCTCCTCAGTTAATGCCTGGTATTCCCTGCTGCTATACAAGGCTACAACAGTGCCAAAGTTCAAGCCTGGTGCGATTGCCATGATCTGTACAGCAGTTCTTGCAGCCCTTGTGGCTGGCGTCATCAGAGTTTTGCAACTGAAAGAACAGAGGAAGCTTTCATCATTGATTCTTCGAAACAAGCATGTCGAGTCCCTACCCGAGGATTAGTCCTACATCTGTTCTTGCGTCGTAAACAGTCATCAAAATAATAAATTATATATATATCTGGCATCAGAGCAACTTAACTTAGTTGTTATCAGGATAAGCATTCTCCAATCTCGTGGCCAAAATCAAAAAGTCCGTAGTTTCAGACTCACCATAGTGTCTTAAGCCCTCCATAAACCCTTGGAGGTGCTGTCCAAATCCATCAAGATAGTTGTTCAGGTATGAGTTTAACTTCTCTAATCTTTCCATGTTCTTGTTACTGTCAAACACCTGATCTTTCCATCTATCATGATACTCTTCAAATAAATCATAATTCAAGAGAATCAACACTTTCCTCAACGACAAGAGAAAAGTACAGTAATCATTGATGATATGAAGTAGCCGACTAAAGATCTTGATCAACTTCTCCGTAGTCAAGATCGAGCTCTTAAGCACAGTGTTCAAAAAGTTCTGTAACACTTGAGATAGCTCACCAAAGTCCTTAATCTTGTCAACATTATCCATCATATCTTGCCAGCTCTTATCAACGACATCATTGACAAGAAAGTCAAAGTAGATCTGCAACAAGTCCTTCATACGTTCGTGCAACGATCTGGAGCGTGATATCCATTTAGAAACAACTTTGTCAAACCGACGATTCTTCCAGATCTTGTTCTTGTTAATTTCCATCCATGTGTCATCCAAGTGCTTATTTGTGTAGTGTAGAACCAATAGATGTCTGAACATCAACTGATACTGAATAATAACAGTTCTTGACGCAACCAAGTTCAACGGGAATGGCAAAATGAGCTCTAAGTTGAAGTAGTTAATCGCCCTGGAAGCCTCTAATGAGCTCGAATCCTTTGTTCCTTCTTTGTTGAAATCAAGAGTCTGAGAAATGAAGTTTTGGAGAGATTCAAAGTTGTTGGACTTCAAAGCTTGTTCAGCATCAATAGGTTCCACTTTCAAAATCTCAAGCAAATATGTATAAATGGGTTCATCTTCCAATGTGACATTGAGTAACTGGTATACCAAGTCCTTGCAGTCAGCAAACGCTGTTTCAAAATTTCTCCGAAGTTTGGACACAGCAACTTGCTTATGAGGTCTCTCTAAAATATTTAGACTCATAGCCAAAAACCTCGAGATCTTACCAGCGTTTGGTAAGATGAAATATGTCTCAAGGTTCATAATTAGCTCTTTGAAGTTGTACCCTGAGAAAAAAAGATCCATGATGTACTCATTGGCAGCTGCATAGGCACGTTCCAGGACAAGAAGGAGATTACCACCATCAAGATCGTCGACCGTAGCTTCGCTAAACGTGTCTAATGTAACACCACACTCCTTGAGAACGTTCAAGTATTTACCAGTGTGTAAAACCTTTAGTTGAAGTCCTTTATCAGCGAATTGCCGCGGTAACCCATCTTTCTTGATCACGTATTTGGAGTCCCAGTACTGTTCAGAGTTGAAGCTGTTTACTTTGAAGTCTTTTGCCAAGTTTGTTGTGATAAAAAACTCACCATGTGGGTCATTTAAGTCGCCCTTAGTAACCCAATCATTGAGAATTTGAATGTAGCCCTTACTGATGTTCTTGAAGACCGTAGATAAGTATTCCTTTGATCTGAGGTCGCCGCTGTTTTCCAAGATCTTCTCCTGTACGATGTTCAAAACCAACCCACCTTTTACACTGTGGTAGTGCGTTGTATCTGAAAGCAAATCAACCGATCCAGTTTGTTGGAGATCTTGCTTGATATTATTGATAAAGTTGTTGAAGGCATGCGACTCATCTTCTTGTCTTCTGATGGCATTTAGCTGGTAGATACTCTGGACGATATCGTAGAGATGTTTCATCTTATAAGACACGTTCGACTTCATTTCCTGCTCAAATTGCCTGAGTGTGAATGTCTTGTTATATTTGAACTGGTTCTCAATCTGGTCAAGGAACTGGACATACACCTTCAACAAATCTCGAGCTTCTGCTACAAATGCCTGTACCACCTGACCGTGTACATCGACATTATAGAGCTCTGTGAAGCAGGTTAGAACAGCAAACATCTTCGACATCTGAACCATTCTCTTAGTCACTTCCTTTAAACTCGTGTCTAAGTGCTTGTTGATCTTGTAATCTGGGCCAGCTAATCTCAGTCTTTCAATTTTGGGATCGTACTTCTCCGAGTAGCGGATGTAACACCCTTCAAAGCCCATGAGGACATACAACAAGTCCTTTATTATGAGTGCCTCTTGTACACGCACGTCTCTGATATTACTCAGAGCATATGGCTTCACTTTCTGGTGCTCTGAGTAAAGGGGTTGTGTGTTCACCAAGCGCGACGACACAGTGGGCGCGTCGCCTAGAAACACGACTGAATCCTGTGGGAGAGAAGTGTGATTAGTGTCTTGTTCAGCCATTGAAGAGAATTAAACAACAACTCACTTTAAACAGACTCATAAACTCCCCTCTGTAAAATCAAAGAAAACCCCTGGCGGTGTATTTGTTATATTTTTTTAATGAAAGTAAACAAAAAATCAAAACAAAAAACATAAACAAAAAGTCAGCCAGAGAGGAGTTCGCGATGAATTGCAATTCGCGGCCGCGAAGATGGACTAGTTCGCGAATTCGTTCAAATGCTCTCCTCTCACTTCAGTGGCAAACTGGTGTTCAAAGCTTGGGGAGGAGATTCATACTTCTTTGTTCAGCTTCCAATTGCACCACAAGTACACATAAACCCCCAATGTTCCTTACAAGATCCGAGTACGACCGTGGTGTCAGTACGTTTTCGCCTGAGGGCCGTTTGTTCCAGGTCGAATATTCTCTGGAAGCCATCAAAGTATGTCCTGCTTTCTCACAACATCACACACATGCAACGGTTTTACTAACAATTAACTAGCTTGGTTCTACTGCCATTGGTATTGCCACCTCTGAAGGTGTAGTACTGGGTGTTGAGAAAAGAGTGACATCATCGCTCCTTGAGTCGTCGTCTATTGAAAAGATTGTTGAGATTGATAAACACATTGGCTGTGCCATGTCTGGTTTGACCGCAGATGCCAGATCGATGATTGACCACGCTAGAGTGAGCTCTGTAAACCACGATCTGTACTACGATGAGCCAATCGGCGTCGAGTCACTTACTCAGGCCGTGGCTGACTTGGCCCTCAGATTTGGAGAAGGAGCTTCCGGCGAAGAACGTCTCATGTCTAGACCTTTTGGTGTCGCTTTGTTGGTTGCCGGTATCGATAAGGAAAAGGGACCACAGCTATACCACACTGAGCCATCTGGAACTTTCTACAGATATGATGCTAAGGCCATTGGTTCAGGGTCTGAAGGTGCCCAGGCAGAGCTGCAACAAGAGTACCACAGTTCGCTTACGTTGAAGGAGGCAGAGCTCTTGATCTTGAAGATCCTCAAACAAGTGATGGAGGAGAAGCTTGATGAAAACAACGTCCAGCTTAGTGCTGTCACAGAGGATAAGGGATTCCACATCTATGACAACGAGAAAACAGCAGATATTATCAAAGTGTTGAAGGAGTCTGAAACTGATGAGCCAATGGAGGGCTGAGCCCTTCTCATACCTGCTACGAAATTCCAAGAGAAGCATGTGTACACTAATGAAATAAAAAAAAGAAAGAGATACAAACGATTTTTGTATTTTCTAGGCATTCATAAAACATAACAAACGAACTGAAATCCCGTTGGAAGTGGTTATTATTCAACAAGATGAGAGTACTCCGGAGCATCCTTGACTTTGTTGTTGAAGAATTTCTCCAACTTATTGGCGTTCTTGTAGTAGGTTGTATTTTCACCATTATAGCTTCTGCAGTTATTGAACACCAATCTGGCATCGTATACGAACTCCTCCATTGTGGAGTACTTGTCTGCTTCTAGTTTTTGTTCCATTGTACTCAGGTCCATAGGCTCTTTGATAACCTCGTAGTAATCTGGAACCTCCTCTTTGTTCACAGGCTGTGCAAATGGCCATGAAGCAGCATGGTTCTGTAACTCTGTTAAGAGATGTTGCATAAATGCATGATGTGGAGACCTTCTTGGTCTCTGAGCTAGCTCGTCCATCTCAGGAGTCCAGCCAGCTTCTTTCAAGCCGGGTATCGTCAGTGGATCAATAGGTTTGATATTTTTTGTGTCTTTAAACTGCTTCAGCCCTGGTCTAACAATGTGTGATTGGGATAACTCTCTCATTTTTCTTTGAATGGCAGCCTTTTGTAGTAACAAAATCTTTGCACTGTCGAGGTATCTAATTCTCGGAAGCATCGAACACTGCATCAGTGTACCACCTTCGTAGTCCTTGATGTAACCCATCCAAATGTGCTTATCGAGTGTGATCTCTTTTGTGAATCCTTGTTTTTTGAAGTAGCCAATGGCATAGTTATCAGCATACGTGAGGAAGTATTTGATTGGAGATGTTGCTCTGACGTAGTCCTTCAAATGGTTCATCAAGTGAGCACCATAACCCCTAACTTGCTCAGTAGAGGAAATAGCACAGAAAACAATCTCGGCAAAGCCTCGGCTGTCAAACGGCCTGTAAGTGATTCCACCAACAACTGTTAAAGGCTTTCTGACAACAGCCATAGATAAATGGGATCTGTCGTAAACCAATCTGGCAATGTACTCTCTTGGCATCTTGGGCAACTGTTTTTGGAAAATGTTCTTCAGTCCTGTCAGAACCATCATGTTCTCCTTGGAGTTGTCATTGTTAACTACACGGAACTCAATCTTTCCCTCACGTTCTTCCAATACTGAGGGTCTCTCTTTGAAAGTGTACACCTGACCATCAAACTCAAACGTCGTGGTTCTTCTTGCTTCTTCATCAGCATCATCATCATCCTTTGCTTGTTCCTCCTTATCTTCTTCCTCATCTTCCTCTTCACCACCATTCAGGTCATTATCATCACCTTCATCCTTGACCTTTGCATCATCGTCTTCTGGTTCCTTCAGCTTTGCCCTTTTCGCTAACGGTTCTTCATCGTGTTTATCCAGTGCATTTCTTTTGGCATCTTCAGTCATTATAATACATAAACCCTAGCAGTTGAAAAGAAAAGTCTGGTATGCCCGGCTAATGATTTTGTTGATCTCTCCAAACTCTCCCCCATCTTCCTCCGGTTTTGATCATCACTTAATAACAAACAACGCCTACCGCGCCGCCGTCGCCGCCGGGAATCGCGATAAATACTGTGCATTTATACACCCGTACACCAGCTACTAGATTACGCTGTAATTATGGACTTCATTATCATCAGTAGTCGTATTATTATCAAAGTGATATAGATTTAAATCACTCAAACAAAGTGTTCAAGGCGGAGTAGTTAATTTTCTTTGACTGTGCTTTCTTAGATAACAAGTTTCTAGCACCTTGAGCAGCAGAGTTTCCTTCACCAATGTCTTTGAGGGCACTGTTCAAACCATCAGAATTCAGCTGATTGAGAGCATCTGCTTCCGTCTTTGGAGCTGATCTTTTCTTCTTACGTGGCTGCTGGTGTCCTGAGATTTCGTCAGCTTCAGCTTTGAGACGTTTTTGTTCTTGTTCAAGTAAGAATTCTTCATTGAGACCAGTCCATACTCTTTCTTTCAGCTTGGATTCCTCTTCTGTTAGCAAGAAAAGCTCAATTTCATCATCATCAATGTCGTCAAAGTTCTCTGGGTCTGACATAACATTTTCCAACACTTGCTTCGTCGAAGGTAGGAGGTGTAAGTTCCTTGGGCGATCTGGGTCGTTTTCTAAATCGTATCCCTTGGGAATAGGAATCGAGAAGTCCATTTTGAAGACAACTGATTCTTCTTTTGTAGTTTCTGGAGCAGAAGCAGAAGAATCGGTAGATGGAGAGCCAGTAGAAAGTGGCGTGTCCGGCGGTACAGGTGTACCAGTAAGGGACATGGGAGCGGTAGGTGTGATGTTATTGCTCTGTGCACGTCTTTGCAATTCCTTCTGTTGTCTCTGTTTCACTCTCTCAAGCTGCTCTAAGATTTCAGACGAGTTCAAGTCAACACCAACAAGTAGTTTTTTCAGTTCAGCTTCATCACCACGATCTTTGGCACCGCCCGGTTTTCCCTCTTTTGTTGATAGACTCTTCAGGGCCTCTAAATCATCATTGAGACCCTCCTTCACTTGGTGTTCAAGGATATCCTTCTTCATTTTATTACGAATGAATGAAGGCGGAGCAGTAGGTTCTGCTTCGACACCATCTCTGAATTGTTTGACAGTGAGAGCACCAGCGTTAGTGTTCTTGAATTCGTTTAACCTTCTCTGTAATGTCTCCTCACCAACATGAGCCACCGCAACAATCTCTGAGTGTGTTCTTCTGTGATTATTCATTCTTGCAGCAAGAAGTAAACAAGCACCGGCAATACCAGCTGGACGTCTACCTTCGTGGATCCAGTCATCGGACATACGCTGGGCGAGCTTGACAGCATCACGCACAACTTTGACCTTATCATCCCTAAAGTCTAACTTCTCGGCAAAGTGCTGGATGAACAAAGAAGGATCTGCAAGTGGAAGGTTTGTGATATGTAACAGTTTGACCATCTTCAAGAATGTAGCACCAACGGAGTACACCGAGATTTGTAATCTTGCGGAGAAATCAATGAGCATATGATGTGTCTTCTCCTTACGACAAGCCACGTAGAGACAAGCGGCAATGACGTTTTGTGAGCGTCTGCCTTTGACGAAGTTGTTTGCGAGAGCCAAACTGAACCATTGATAAGCGGCATCTGACACATAGTCTGGGATTCTTAACGCGTTCGAGACAGCACGGATCTTTCTCTTTGCACTGGCCAGAGTCTTTGCTCTGGAGTCCATGGAATTGCCGCGGGGGCCTGTGGCGAATGTAGCATGTGATTGATCAGCGCCAACAAAGGAACCTTGTACCACAGCAGCACCGTTTGACGTTTCGCCAAAAGTGACCTCTGACACGATAGGGGCATCTTCATATACACGACCACACTTGGAACACGCCAAATCAGATGACGCGGAGTGGATGTCACGGGTAAAATCCGTACATCCACAACTCTTACACTTTCTTTGAGGTGCCATTTGAGGGAGGGATAACGGTGGTGGGGTTTTGGTGGGAGTTGAGGGTAGGAGTTTGTTGTTTTTGAGTTGTTTATGGTTTTTTTAGTTTTTTTTTTTATAGTGCGCGCTGTTTTTCTCCCCGCTTCCTTCTCTTCAATGTTAAGTTAAGTTGAGGAGAGATAGAAAACCTGGGGGATTCATTAAGAGTTGATTGTATTAGCAAACAGAAAGGATTTGATAAGTGTGCATGTCGGTATGGTTTCGATTTTGATAAAATTCATGCCCTATCGTCCCAGTATCGAGAGTCCACCAGCAATGCGATGTTTACTGCCAGTAGTAACAACACAGTGGTACCAACAAACCAGTGAGTAGGCACTTTGGGGCCAGTATAACGCCTTTGATCCAGATAGTGATGTATGTTAGCAAAGTAGCTAAAAGTTCCTAGAGCTAAAGCAGTGGCAGCGAGCAAAAAGAACATGATTCCAACACTCTTAGAAAAGGTCTTTGATGCAAAATATGGGGCATGTCCAAGGACAGAAGTGCCTGTGAGGTTATAATCGACAATCATCACCATAGATATCATGGCCAATATCCCACTTAGTTTGCAATATACAAGAAGAGTTCTCTCAGCTTGGAGACAATCCCTCGGTAGTGAGGTGGTGACAGATGCAATTGTGCCTTCCTCAATCCAGTATTTGCGGGCTATTGAGCGAAGCGAGTTCATGGCCTTTGTTGATGTGATAATGGTCTGCTCCTTGGTGTGCGTGTAAAAGTACTTGCTATAACTTCATATTCATCCGAGAAGTAAGGAAGGGATAATGCCCATGTCCATTGGGGAGAAAGGTAAGTGTTTCTTACAAAATGTCTGCTTACTTAATCACACACGCAAAGATTACATAAACGCTCATCGCGATATTTTTTTTTTAAACAGCACAAATTTTTTTGAGAGCTTACTTGAACTCTTCCCTTTCTTACTAATAACAGTGGATTCCCAGTTTCAACTCTTATAACCCCTAATTAACCCCATACAGATCACAGCTTCAGAAGATGTCATACCAACCTCTTGAAGTGAATACTGCACAACAGACAGCCGCCACGGTGCTGTGTTGCAACTGTGGTGTGCCTATGGATGGTTCTGGCGGTCTTGTGATGTGCTACGACTGTATTAAGCTCACTGTTGATATCACTGAGGGCATTCCACGTGAAGCAAACGTCTCCTTCTGCAGAAACTGTGAGAGGTTCTTACAGCCTCCGGGCCAGTGGATCCATGCCCAGCTGGAGTCGAGAGAGCTGCTTGCCCTGTGTCTAAGAAGGTTGAAGGGCTTGAATAAGGTGAGATTGATCGATGCCTCGTTCATCTGGACCGAACCACATTCCCGTCGTATCAAGGTCAAGTTGACTGTCCAAGGTGAGGCCATGGCAAACACAATCATCCAGCAGAGCTTTGAAGTTGAATATGTTGTGATGGCCATGCAGTGTCCAGACTGTGCCAAGTCTTACACAGTGAACACATGGAGAGCGGCCGTCCAGATCAGACAGAAAGTGGCACACAAGAGAACGTTCTTGTTCTTAGAACAGCTCATCTTGAAGCACAATGCGCACGTTGATACCATCTCCATCCAGGAATCCAAGGACGGTCTGGACTTCTTCTATTCTTCCCGATCCCATGCCATCAAGATGATCGACTTCTTGAACTCGGTGGTACCAATCAAATCCAGAAGATCCGAGGAGCTGATTTCGCAAGATACTCATACAGGTGCCTCACAGTACAAGTTCACCTTCTCTGTGGAGATTGTGCCCATTTGCAGAGACGATTTGGTCATTTTGCCAAAGAAATTGGCACACTCGTTGGGTAACATCTCTCGTGTCGTGCTCTGTTCAAAAATCACTAACACCATCCAATTCATGGATGTGAACACTCTACAACTGTCAGACCTCAGTGCCCAAGTATACTGGAAGAAACCTTTCCCTACGCTGGCTGAGGCCTCACAGCTTGTTGAGTTCATTGTGTTGGACGTGGAGCCAACTGGCGAGGTGAAGGGAAAGCACGTTTTGGCAGACGTTACTGTTGCTAGAGCCGCCGATATGGGTGTTAACGACCGTGAGTTCTACGTTAGATCGCATTTGGGTGGTATTCTGCATCCTGGTGACTCATGTATGGGCTACTACACTGCGAACTCCAACTACAACTCGGAGTTGTGGGACGAGTTGGATGCCTCCAATGTTCCAGATGTCGTCCTGGTGAAGAAACACTACCAGAAGAAGAGAAAATTCAGAAACTGGAAACTTAAGAGAATGGCCAGAGAGCACAATGACATTGTTGCCAACGATGAGTCCCGTGCTGCCAGACAGGAGGCTGAGCGTGCTGAGAAGGATTACGAGATCTTCTTGCAGGAATTGGAAGAGGACCAAGAACTCAGACAAGCCATCAATTTGTACAAGGACAAGAATGTTGCTCCTCCACCAAAGGATGAGGACGAGATGGATGATGAAGATGAGGACGCACCAGCTGTGGACATTGATGAGTTGTTGGACGAGTTGGATGACATGACCTTAGAGGAGTCCTGATTAAATTTTCTGCTTGTAATCAAGGCCTCTGGTCTTAATTCATGACTTTTTTATATTATCATTGCTTAGTTTTTATGTTAATGTGCGCTTGTAGAAGCATATTCTTTGGGTTCTGTACAAGGTCATAAATTAGCATCTATCATTAACTATTACACTTTTCCCGCACATTCACCCATCATGAGGATAAGCTGTTCAATATTCAGCTTGTCCTTTCCACATACTGGCACAATCTTCCACCCTTTTCCTTCAACGTATGCTTTCAATCCCTTATATCTTTCCTGGGCACCTTCCACATCAGCCTTTGTAGCAGCAACAAGAACACGTTTGTCCTTCATTCTGTTGCCCATCTCACCGAGCAATATCTCCAAGTCCTCAATTGGGTTAACGTTACCCAAACTGATCACAAATACAAGTCCACGAGATCTCTCAACATGGCGGAGGAACTCGATTCCCATACCTCTGTTCTGAGAGGCTCCTTTAATCAGACCAGGAATGTCGGCAACAGTGAAAGAGGGCTTGTCCATTCCAAGAGAAATGGTCCCCACTGTAGGTTGTAAAGTGGTGAACTCCCAGTGACCGACCCTTGGTCTGGCATTGGATATGGCACGTAAGAGAGTAGACTTACCGGCATTTGGCAGGCCAACAAGACCCAGATCAGCTAAAAGCTTCAACTCAAATACAAAGTGGCCCTCTAGTGCTGCACGTCCTTGCTTTGCAAAACGTGGGTTACGAACCTCATCTGTGAGGAAATGCATGTTTCCCAAGCCCCCTTTGCCACCACGTAGCAGAGGGATTGGCTTCTCTGTTGGTGTTGATAAGTCGATGCCGTGTAGTGGATACAGATCACCCGCTTGTTCATCCTTTATAAGCCTGTGATCGAATTGCTTCACTTTCCGATTCAGTTTTCTGAAATAGTCCTTCTCTTTGTGCCATTCCTCACCTTTATCGTGTTCTTTAAAGAGCCAGCCTTCACCCATTTCGTACGAGTCCCGCAGCAGCTGGATGTACTTTGGTTCCATATCACCATAGTACGATCCTTTAGCTTTCACTTGAACTTCTGTAGTGCCATCCACAGATCCATCTCCCTCCAGTTTCTCCCTCAGCAACTTAGGATCTGGCGTCCATTTGATAACGGTACCAACTGGGACGGTGATGACAACGTCCTTCCCTCTAGCTCCATCAAGCTGTCTCGCTTGACCATGTTTCCCGTCATGTGCAAAGTACGTCTGTTTCAGCTTATTGAGTGAGGACATACCCGGAATGGCCTGGACGTAGACGGAGCCACCATCACCGCCATCACCACCATCTGGAGGTCCGATTGAACGTCCAGCGTCTCTAAAGAAGGATATTGAGCCATTACCTCCCTTTCCTGAACGACACTTGATTACACGCACATCCGAGAAGTTCTGCTCTTCAGCTTTTGGACGCTGTTTGGTTGATAAAGACGTGAAGGCTGAGGACCTGATTGTGCTGTTATTGATCTTGAGGATGATGTCCATGGTTCCGTCTTTGTGATTCTCGATGATCGAATGTGGAACTGTTTGGAAGTTTGTGGATGGTTCTAGCGAAGTGAGTTCCTCAGCTCGCTGATAGAACATTTCAGTATCGAAACCATCGTCATGACCATTTGAGAGGGAGTCCAACCATGCTTCATTCTCTGATTGTGCTGGTGCGTGTTCGGGAAGCGTCGTTATTGTGCGCCGTATTAACAGCTCTTTAGAAAATAGTGTGGGTAGTAACTTGCAACTATATTTCTTGAACATGCTGGAAGCTTGATAGTTTTTTTTCTCTTCTGTCAAGTGAAGTGTGCACTTTTGTGATGGATGGGTGTGATGAGCTAGAAAATCTGAGTATGGTGAAGACGTGAAAGTGAAAGATTTTGAGCTAATGGGTCTGGTAGCGCGCACGACTTTAAGAAAGTTTTTAAGCCATAATAAGGGGATTACAAATTTGTATTGTGACATTGTATAATAATCCATTGAATATTGGAGAAGGGGGTTGAATATTTGTATCAAACAGTCAAGCTGTTTGTAGGGAGAGTAACAAAACGTATAGAAAAAACAGGAAGGCGTTATTTCATCACAAGGGACAGGCAGAAGAAGCAGATGGAGAAGAAAGAAAGCAAAGGAAATATCTATAACAGCTTAGAACTCAAAGTTGACCTTAGCACCAATGTCTCTACCGTTCTTAACAATGTCAGCCATCTTAACAACCTTCTCAGCAGCCTCATCTAACTCATTGACAGCGTAAATCTTCAATCCGGACTCATCAATCATCTTAGCAGCCTTCTGGTAGTTTGTACCTTGTAATCTAACAACAATTGGGACGGAAACACCGAGGTTCTTGGTAGCGGCAATCAAACCCTCAGCAACGTAGTCACATCTGACGATACCACCAAAGATGTTGACAAAGATACCGGTGACGTTTTTCTCGGACAAGATCAACTTGAAAGCGTTCTCAATGGTCTCTGGGGTAGCACCACCACCGCAGTCCAAGAAGTTAGCTGGCTTACCACCGTACAAGGTGATAACGTCCATGGTGGCCATGGCCAAACCTGCACCGTTCACCAAGCATCCAATGTTACCGTCCAACTTGATGAAGTTCAAATCAGACTTGGAGGCCTCAACCTCGTCTGGGTCCTCCTGGGTGAAGTCTCTCCAGCTGAACACCTCCTTCTGTCTGTAGGCTGCATTATCGTCAAAGCCAAACTTGGCGTCCATGGCCAAGACCTTGTGGTCAATAGTCTCGGACAATGGGTTAATCTCAATCTGGGTGGAGTCACGCTCGTTGAAGATCTTGTACAGTTTCTTGACAGTGTCGGCAGCCTCCTGCTGGGCGTGGGAAGTGAAGCCCAACACAGAGGCGATCTCAGCGGCCTGGACATCAGTGACACCAGCCTCCAACTCGATTGGGAAGGTGTGGATGGCGGAAGGGTCCTTGGCGGCGACACCCTCAATGTCCATACCACCTTGAGAGGATGCGACAATGATTGGTTTCTGGGTGGCTCTGTCGAGCAAGATGGCAAGGTAGGCCTCAGATCTGGTGAAGGCTCTCTCCACAACGTAGACAGCTGTGACCTCCTTACCAGCAGCACCAGTCTGCTTGGTAATGATCTTGTGGTGCAAGAACTCCTTGGCGAGATCTCTAACCTCTTCTGGGGTGTTAACGAGCTTGACACCACCCTGGAATCCGGTGTCAAAGTGACCCTTACCACGGCCGCCGGTGAGGGCCTGGGCCTTGATCACCAAGTCGTCAGTGTTGAGCTTCTTAGCAATTTCATAAGCGCCCTCTGGAGTGACAGCGGCATCACCGTTTGGAACACCAACGCCGTACTAGAAAGGTGGATGTTAGTAATCTTTCTTTTTGTATATAAACTCATTTTCTTGTGACTCTTTTTTTAACAGTTCTAATTGAATTGAGGAAGTTGTGTGTGTGCGCTTCAAACCTCCCTTTCTACTTGTTGACGTGGTGTGATGCCAACCACAAAGAGAAAACACACATTCATAGGAAAATAGAAAGAATAGAAAGACAATCAAATAGTTAAACTCACATCTCTAAGCAATTGAGCAGAGCGGTACTCGTGGATAGACAAGTTTCTCTTCTGTCCCTTAATGGCGGTCTGTATGTATTACTGCTAGTTAGTATACGCTTTGATTTCGTGTCCAGTTTCCATAACACCCTCCAGCAAAAAAAAGGACTCACCTTGGTTGCTCTCAACAAGGAGCGACTGGCAGTCTTAGAAAGCATTGTGTTTATGTGTGTGTGTAGATGTGTCAGGGTAATTGACCAGGAAGATGCGGGAAGCAGATGTAAGAGGGTGGATGAGGGGGGTGGGCAATGGAGTTGAAATGGGGGTTAGGGTTTTTATATATAAAGTTCTACCCCGGAAGTCGGCTTATAACCAAAAAAAAGAGGCCACCACGTTATTACACCCGCGAAACCCGAGGTTGAACTTTTCCCGTGGGGTCGATTTCTTCTTTTTTTCTTTTTTTGAGGGGGAGGAAATCAGAGAGAGAGAGAGAGAACGAAGGTGTGCGTGAAACTGCTGATGGTTCGGGTTTGGTGGGGTTAGTGATTCCATATGAAAGTGTTGTATATTAGATTTTATCATGTTTTATATATAATGTATATTTATATAGTAATTATAATGCACTTATCCCCAGAAACTTTGTTCTAAACTCCATTACAAGGAGGGAGATTTGAGATCCAATACCGTCTGGCTGAACACATATAAGTGGAACCACCCCCCTTTCCTTTCCTTCCCACCCCATATGGAAAAACGTACATGTGCGCATGGGGTGCATTTCTAACATTGAACATCAACAACAAGGATTACATTCATAATATATATATATATTATATTATATACCAGTATATTGTAGGGCATTCTCCTCAAGTTATATAGAGTGGAACAGAGACTCTATCCTACCAAGAACTCTGGCACATGGACTTTTCACAGATAAGTTGCATAAGCCATAGTTATGATCATAGTTCTGGTCAGCTCTACACGACCGTCGCCCTTTCACTATATTTTTTTGTTTAGGGGGAAAGGAAGGAGATCACCATTCCAAAGTAACGAGATAGCTATAATTGGATCTGCTTAATATAAATAACTGTATGTTTATAACTTGTTCGAACAAAACTCAGTCTCCGGTCCGTTCATGCCAGAAACGGATGTGTCCCTTAACTATGACCTAGTAGCTTACATAAGCTAATGATTACTGGTATGTGCACACCTTCTTTTCCTATCAAAATTTTCTTGCAGCTCATCTCTCTTTGCTTAAAAAGCTTATATTTATATATCTTACCTCTTACTACAAGATCATAATAAATAAGCAGAATGGTTAAGAAAAGAGGAGCAGCAATCCTTCCCAACAACATCATCCTGTTGCAAAATTTGGTCAAGCGTGATCCCGAGTCCTACAGAGAAGAGTTCCTCCAACAGTACGCACACTATGAGTCCTTAAGAGATTTGTTTATGGCAAACCCTTCTGGACAAGATGGAGCTGAGTTTGCTGAGCTGATTGGGTTTGTTACAGCAGTTTGTAGCTGTTTCCCCAAGGAGACTGCTGGGTTCCCTAATGAACTAAAGTCGTTGATCTCGAACAACCACCGAGAACTTACTCCAGAGCTTAGAGAGAAAATCATTCAGTGTCTCGTAATGATGAGAAACAAGGACGTCATCACCGCAGAGTCATTGATCCAAACAATCTTCCCGCTGTTATCTGCTTATTCTGGTGCCTCAAACCTTAACTCGAACCACTCAAAAGCCCTCCGTCATCAGGTGTACAGCACACTCATCTCTCTACTTAAGTCCATGAACACTGGCGCAAAGAACCAGAAGCTTAATCGTTCTACACAGGCCTTGCTCTTCAATTTGCTTGAACAGAAAGACTCACAAGGACTATGGGCCACGAAATTGACACGAGAGCTATGGAGAAGAGGTATCTGGGACGATTCCCGTACAGTTGAGATTATGACACAGGCCACACTACACCCAGACACTAAAGTCGCATACTCTGGTGTCCGCTTCTTCCTCGGTGCCGATAAAGAGCGTGAAGAGGCTTTTGAAGATGATGAGTCTGATGAAGATGGCTTTGACTTGGGTGCCTTGAAGCACAGACTCACTGTCAACAAGAAAACCGGTAAGCAGAAGAAGAAAATCGAGAATGCAATGAAGCAGATGAAGAAAAAATCAAGTGCTAAGCACTCTGCTACATATCTCAACTTCTCCGCTATCCATCTTCTCCGTGATCCACAGGGATTTGCTGAACAGATCTTTGATCTCCACCTCAATGGTAAGAACTCCAACAAGTTCGACCTCGAACAGAAAATAGCACTCATGAACCTCGTCTCAAGATTGATCGGTACCCACAAGCTCACAGTGTTGGGAATATACACCCACTTCCTCAAATATCTCACACCAAAACAACGGGATGTCACACAGATCATGGCAGCAGCTGCCCAGGCTTCACATGACTTGGTCCCACCAGAGTCTATCAACATCGTCGTTCGCAAGATAGCCGATGAGTTCGTCTCAGACGGTGTTGCACCTGAAGTTGCTGCAGCTGGTATCAACACCATCAGAGAGATCTTGGCCAGAAATCCACTAGCCATTGACGAGACTTTACTCCATGATCTTGTCGAGTATAAGGGATCCAAGTCCAAACCTGTCAACATTGCTGCCAAGTCGCTCATCTCTCTCTATAGAGAAGTGGCACCAGAGATGTTGAAGCGTAAGGACCGTGGTAAGACTGCTACTATGGAGATTAGTGCCGGTATCAAGCGTGGATTACCACAGTATGGTGTTGAGAACAATGTATCTGGTATACCTGGTATCGAGTTGTTGATGGCTTGGAGAAAAGAACAAGGTATCGAGAACAATGACGATGAGGATGATGAGGCCGCTTGGGAAGTCGATGATGAAGACGTTGACGCTAGTGATATCGAAGGTGAGTGGGTTACTGTTGAGTCTGATAAGGAGTATGAAATCAGCGATAATGAAGATGATGAGAGTGAGAAGAAACAGAAGGACTCCACACCTGAGTCTGAATCTGACTCTGACTCTGACTTGGACTTATCTGACGATGAAGACGAGGAGCAGACAGACAAGAAGAAAAAGAATAAACCAACTGAGAACAAGGAAGAGGTCATTGACAAGCTCACAACATTGGACCCAGATGCTGCCTTTAGAGAGTTAGCTTCTACTCGTATTTTGACTCCAGCCGACTTCCAGAGAATCCAAGAACTTAGAACTCAGGCTGGTTTGGAGAAGATCATGGGTAGTAAGAGACTCGCTAATGAGGACCTCGTTGACTCTTCTTCCCTTGTTGGACCTGTTAAGTACAAACAACTTCGTGAGGAGAGAATTGCCCAGGCTCAGGAAGGTCGTGAAGACCGTGAGAAGTTCGGTTCTAGAAGAGGTAAACGTGATGCCCCACATTCTACAACAAATAGAGAGAAGGCCCGTAAGAAGAACTTTGTCATGATGATTCATAAGAGAGACGTTCAAGGTAAGGCCAGAAGATCTCTGAGAGACAAGCAAAAGGTATTGACTGCTCATATTAAGAAGCAGAAGAAGAAGGGTTTCTAGATTTGCTTTAATTCAGTTTTTTTTTATTCATTGTATGTTATTGTCTTCTTTTTGTTATAATCACTACGTTTAATTATCATATTGTACATCTACGTTATACTTCGTTAAATTATGTCTTTTCATTACAGCGTTATTATGTCTCCTTTTTGGGCTTCTTTGTAGCTTTCTTGGATTTGAGCTTCTTTCTTTTTGGATCCACCTCTAAACCAGCCTTCATCCTCTGAACCTTTCTCTTTTCACCAAATCCTTCTTTATCCATCTCCATCAATGCCTCTCTCTTCGCCACAGACACCGGATTCAAAGAGTGTTTAATAACACCATTGTCTGTGATCAGCTCATACTTCTCCATCTTCTTGTTGATTCTCTGCTCAATGGCCAGAACTCTTTCCACATCCTTCTCACTGACAAATGAGATGGCCTCACCAGCTCTTCCGGCTCTCGCAGTACGACCGACTCTGTGTACAAAGTCATCAGCATCAGCAGGGATGTCGTAGTTCAGTACCAGCTCCACAGATGGGATATCCAAACCTCTCGAGGCAACGTCTGTAGCAATCAAAACACGAGCAGCACCGGCTCTGAAACGGTGGAGAGAGTTTGTACGCTCATTCTGTGGCATCTCGGAGTGCAATGAGGTTACACGGACTTCCAAGTTGCGCAGTGTTCTTCTCAGCACTTCGGCAGTGTGTGTTCTGTTGACGAAGACAATGGCAGTTTTTTCCACATTCTCTTCATGTGTAAGTGTTGAAAAGAGATACGCTTCCTTCACGTAGGATGGTAGGAAGATGTAATCAATCTTCAATGTGTCTGGGATGGCGACTTTATCCACCGTCTCCACCTCATGCATGAAAACAGGGGGTTTTCCTTCTCTCTGAGGTTGATCTTTCAGAGACCTCACAGCATCGGTGACAGTAGCAGTGAACAGCAACGTCTGTCTCTTTTCAGGCGGTGGCAGAACACTCAAACACTTCTCCATGTCGCTCTCAAACGACTTGGTTAGCAGTCTATCAGCCTCATCAAGCACCAGGTACTTAGCCCTTCTCAAGCCCCTTATAGTATCTTCACCACTATGTAGGATGTGATCAGCAAGACGACCAGGCGTTGCAATAATGAAATGTGGTCGTTTCTGCAGTGTGATGGCCTGTGTAACGATATCTTGTCCACCAATGATGACCCCAACCTTGATGTTAGCAGTGGCACCAAGAGCCATGAATTGCTCCGCAATCTGCAGTGCTAATTCCCTCGTAGGCGTTAAAACAATACCAAATGGGCCAACAGGATCCTTAGACCACTCAGAGAGCATAGGCGCAGCAAATGCAATCGTCTTACCCGAACCTGTCTTTGCCCCTCCGATAACATCATGTCCTTCGAGTGCCTTAGGAATGCACGCCCTCTGAATAGCGGTTGGCTGGAAAATCTGCATCGCATTCAGCGACTCCACGAGCCAGTTAGGAACTCCTAGACTTTGGAAGTCTGACATTTGATAGTAGTTATTGCTAAATAAAAATAGGAAGACGGGAGTGAACAAGAAGAAGCAGAAAGATGAGATGAGCTTTCGCTCCTAATAAATTTTTTAGTGTGGTCGCGAAACTTGAACTTTTCTTTAATAGCTTACATAAGCGCTAGTAGTACTACTTAGCAATTAAACTTGTATTACTTGCTTAACATTCATCTCCTTTCTTAGTTAAAAAAGCCAATCACAACGCCTCATCACCATCGTCATAATCACTAAATTCCAGTTCCAAGTCATTCATGGCCTCTTCAGCCTTTGCTTGGACCTCAGCCAGTCCACTCAGCCTGCTCAAATACTCCGGTTCATTTAGTGCCTGTTTAACAAACTCCCAACCTCTGTTCTCGTAGTCGCGTACAACATTTTTAGAACAGGCAGAGCAATAGATATAGGCAGGAGCTTGTAACTTCATAGTTTCGTGTCTGTCCAAGAACCCTCTCATCTGATGAGGGAGATCTCCCAAGATGGACTTCTCCCCAGCATTTGCTCCCTGTTTCTTTGGATGCTGCAACAATGAAACCAACAGCTCTACACCCAAAGATGCAGCCATGAGTGCCACACCAGGTCTCGTAACAGTACACATCTGATCCAGTGTTCTGTCCGTCAACGAGTCTCGTGGAGCCACAACGTCATTGCAAAAGTAACAACCCAGCTGATTAGCGTCGACCCCATGTCTCATCACCAAGTATGAGTCAAACCCAAGAGCACAGTTGATGACAAGCTTGTGTTTAGCATGCCCGATAACAGTGGGCAACCACCTTGTCTCTCTAGAGTCTGTCAAAAGGAACACAGCATCATGTTCTTCAATCAACCCCTTCATTGTTTCATAGTGCTTTTTCTGCGTCTCCTCATTGGTGATTGGGTGTCCAGCCATTGGTATCTCGAGCTCATACCCTTGTGCATCAACCAGTGGAAAGATTTTCTTCAAGGCTTCTGCGGCTTTTGTAGCCTTAACTTCCCCAACATCTTCAAAGTTGAATAATGGCTGACGCACAGGATTTGAAAAGGACACCTTGCCATTATCAACAAGGGTGATTTTGCGAACACCCCATCCGAGCAGTGCCCTTGACACATAACTTCCCAAGGTACCGGATCCTAGCAACAACACTTTTGTAGTCTTAATGACATCGAGATCTAGCTCTGGAGCCACTCGCCACTTCATGAGCTTGAGATTGAGATCTACACTCTGCTCACTGAGTTTAATTGGATCAATCAGTGCGCTGAGATCAGCGAGTTTAGGACCAAGTTTTCCTTGTGATGTGCGCTCCCAGCCAGTGATTTTCGTTTCGGATGGGATGTGGTTTAGTATCATCTGTTCACTCTTGCCGTTGATTCTGTAAAGGGAGAGTTTGATTGTGGTGAATCCATACGTATATAGTGCCGTGAGTAAGTTCTGGACCAATTTGGACGGTTTACCCAGCATGGAGGAATCAATGAAGCCAACATGACATTCCTGTGTATGTTGTGAGAGCTCTGTGAGAGGTCGTGGTTCACCGTTTATCACGAGGAAGAACTGGGACGTATTCGGTGTGTTAATCCAGTCGACAACAGACTCTGGAATTTCATCAATCGGGGCATCGGAGATAATCTCCCAAGCTGAAGAAAGAGTAGGCATTGCTAGCCAGTAGAAGAACTTAAACTTCTTCAAATCCGCAAACGCGATGATTTCAAAGGAGTTCAAGAGGGAAGGGTTCTCCAACACTTCCCGAGACATGATGTTTTTTTCAATCAGAGCAGCTGACTTCTTCAGGAACAAAGATTTGTCCAACTTCTTGAAATCCTCAATGGTGTTGAAATTGGTGATGAAACCAGGGATGCTGGTGGTTGATCCAGGTGGGCTTTGAGTGTTAGTAGCTTCTCAAGATAAATAACAAAACAACAACAACCCAGTATCCCATGTTCTTGTACTTACTATAGCGAAGGATCAAATTCAGTAAATGATAGTTCATTAAAAGACAGTGCACTGCCCTGGTCTCTAGCGCCCTTCAGAGCAACAGTGGCGATGATCTTCTTCTTGGACTCATCCAATTTGAACTCATCCAGTTTGAGCGTGGAAAGCTTGTGAAAAAAGGAAGAGTCAACAAAGGACTGCACTGGGGCAAATTTTAGACAGTTTTCTTCTATCATATTCCTTGTGTTTCTGTAAGTGAGTGGTGGTGGTAATTTGGGGGGTTTCTTTGTATGGGGTAAAGTTTGTATTCTTATCAATTGGCCTATATATACTGCTTCACTACAGGGCTCATAACAGATAAAGATTTTTTCTTTGTGAAGTATTGGGGAAATTCAATTTCAGCTATTATCCAAGCTAAACTCTTCTTTAAAACTGACAGTGAAGAAAGAAAACAAAAGGGATGTCCCACGTGAAGGAGATTAAGCAAAAGCAGGAATTACAACTACGTTTCCAAGTGGCGCTTGGCCAGAGCTCGGCACACGTTGCCAGTTGGCTGAATCCGCCGAGCTCATCGACTACTGCTGACAACACAGACGATGAACGATCCAAGTCGGACTTCTTCAACTTGCCCATCATCAGCGAAGGTTCTGGTCTTTCGTTATCGTCACATAGTGGGAATGAAGGCGATATCAACACGATTGGAGACTACATCGCTTCTGGAAAGTCCCTCGCGTCCTTAAAGAACAGGAAACAGAGGAGAGACCGACCATATGGTACCCACAGCAGAGTGACAAAGACTGATTCCAAGGCTCTCAGTGCTCTACGAAACAAGATGAGGAATACACAGAGAGGTCAAGTAAGAGAAAGGAGTGCTACAGAACAGCTGCTACAAAAGACCAAGCCACAGGTTCAAAAGCAAGTGGATAGTGACAGTGAGGATGATATGCCTGTGCAAAAGGCAATGAGGAAGACACACACGTCGTTTTTGGATGTTAAGATCAAAAAGACAAAAAAGTGAAACATCTATACGTTATTTCATACGTTTGGGAATGAAATTTTACTAAGTTTTGTGTGGTTAATAGTGAAGCTTATATATAGTGTTATGGTGATGATGGTTTGATCAGCTATGATTGTAGAAAATTCCAAGAAATAAGACATTAAATTAGAAGGTTTGATATAAGAGAAAGAAAGAAAGAAAGGAAGGAAGAAAGGAAAACGTCACACAAAACAAGTTGCTTATTTCAAAAAACCATCGTTATTAACATATAATCAACATCAGACTAGAGGGAGACATATATAAAGCATAATATCACCACCTCACTCATCATAAAAGAACAGAGAGGAAAAGAAGAAAAAAATGATACACCAATAAAAAAACTCTCTAAATAAGAAGAAGAAAAGAAAAGGAAAAGAAAAAGGATAAAAGAAACAGAAACCAACAAAGACATCAAGGTCAACATGAAAAAGAAACATTAATAAAACCCTCACATAAATTCCATATAATCATGACAAAATAAGAAAGAAAAAAAATAAGAACACAACAAACAACAGACTTCTTTTCAAGTGATAATAATAATAATAATAATAATAATGGGGAAAAGATGAACAACTTTTGTCCTTCTTCCTCTGTGGTACAAATCGTAACTTGAACTCAAACAATCTCATTTCAGATTACGCAGAGACTTAATCTTCTTCAAGCCCCTCTTTTTCTTCTCCTCCTCTTCAACCACCACATCACTACTGACTCTCTTTTTCCCTTCATCCTTGGATTTAGGACTGGACAACAACGAACGCACAGCAACTTTCGATACACTTGGGGTTGGAGTACCCTCTTTTTGATCTTCTTTAGCACCACTTTCAACAACACTCTGATGTTTCCCCCCTCTAGATTCACTAGTTCGACGAGCACTCAGAGCATCATGCACGATTCCAGAGAACGACCCCTGGGAGTTTCTCGAGGAGATGGAGGATATAGAGCTTTGTGCAGAGTAGAGAGTTGAATATGTCGAATTGGAGGATAAGGATGATGCATGGCTGTCATTCTTCAATGTATTATTGTGATGAAACTCTAGTAAAGATGGACGGAGCCTAGTGTTCAAATGTGCCATGTTTGAAATCGAGTTAGTCGATCTGCCTTGCTGTAAAAAAGTTGGAGGTGGAGGTGGATACTGCTGAATTTGATTATGAGTCGGATGGATATAATTCTCTGGGACTGATCTTGGGGCGTACTGTCTTGAAGGTGGGTGCTGTGGAGTAGACTGTGATGGAGAACCACCAGGAGTATTTGATAGAGTGGGTAGAGAACCAGTTCTGTGTTGTTGTTGTTGTTGTTGTGGTGGTGGTGGTTGTGGTTGACGGGGTTGATACTGGAAGTGAGATGGTGGTACAGCATTAAGGCTCACAGTAGAGGATCTTTGAGACGATTCATTGGACCGGGAAGAAGAGTTATTTGGCAGTGGGTTCAATGGATCAACAAACACCGAAGGCTGTCTGGTAGAAGAACGCTCCCAAAAGTGGATGGACTGGTTCCGTTGCGCAGCTCCTTGAGCAAAGGGATTGACATGATGAGCCATGTTCTGTGGAGGATGTGGAGGCATCTGTGGTTCAGAAGGTGGCTCAGGTGTACATGATTCTGCACGTTGATAAAAGCTACGTTGAAGATGCCCCAGAGACTCAGAGTAGCGCTGTCCATTTTTTATCAACGCAGGTGTGATCTTGGGCAGTTGATCGCCAATTCTAAGCACATCTCCTGTAGTTGATCTCTGGATTTCAGACACAGAATCAGCTCGAGCAGATATCTCCTGTTGTTGTTGAGCGAGCTCATGTGTTGCTGACATGATGGACTGCTGTTCTGGTGGTACAGCCATGGACAACTGACGAGATGGTGGTCGAGCAAAATAGTGCATTACAGCCGGTATCTGTTGTTGAGTTAAGAAGATCTGTTCTTGTGGCATGCCATAGTGGAAGGCTTGTTGATGTGGACCGGGTGGTGGTGGTGGTGTTGGATAATAATAGTAAGGGCTTGGTTGTGGCAAAGGAATCGGGCCCTGGTACTCAGGAAGGCTTAGCTGTTCTTCAGGAACAACTCTGTTTGATGAGCGTCTTTTAATCAGAGACAAGCTCTTCTCGTCTCCTTTACGGAATGCACCTGTTGAGTGGCGAAACTCCCATACGAGATCGTCACTACCACCACGCTCTGATGTGGTTTTCTCAGTCTGCGAGTCAAACACTTTGTGGAATCCATACATGTGCAACTGTCTAACGAACGAGGAGACGTTTCCATGTTTGAAATACGTCGTCAGTGCTGTGGCGAACTCCGTACACGGGTGGATAGCAAAGACGCCATCTTCATCTCCTCTCGACCACCATAAAAGATGTGATAATTTTGGATCATTGAGCATGTTATAGAGTTTCTGAACAAATGCCGTCTTCTTTGGTGCATTCTTCGTTGTAGATGATGTTGTTTCTGATGTATTGGTATTAGTGGGCTCCTGTTGTGTTGATGAGGATTCTTCATTGGGTGGTGCAGGTAGATCCTGATTTGTTTTGCTCTCTGTGGGCGGTGAGCTTTCGTCCTTGGACATTTTTGTATATGTGTAATTTCAGTTCTCTCTGTGTCTTTATTTGTGTGTCCTTCTTTTGCTTGGTATTGTTGTATATATCGTCTGTGGTTGTTTTTTTATCTCTCTTTACCCCAGTGTCTGCTGCAATGGGAGTAGGTGATGCGAGACTTCCGATAGCTTTGTAGTATGTTCTTCTTTTTTCTTCTCCTGTTCTTTAATAAGGTAAAACAACAAGTAACGTCTCGTATGACTTTGTTTATAACAAAGAGTTACAGCTAATTTTGTGGTGATGGAGAAACTTCAGTCAGAGATTGAATTGAAAAAAAATTATGCAAATATAACTCAGAAGTGGGCAGTCACTGGTGTTCTTGAGAAAAAGCAAGTAGAGAAGGGGAATGAAATAAGGAGCTGGAGATAGAGGGTGTGTATATGTGAATGTGTGAATGTGTATGTGTGTGAATGTAATACCGTGTTAAGAGAGAGAAAGCGAGAGAGAGAGCCGGTGATATTTTTTTGATGTAAATGGGTGGTGAGGGGCAGTGTGTCTGCTTATGGTTCTTTTTATGCGCCAACCAGCAGTTTATTTTTTCCATCCAACTTCCGTTTTTTCTCGTTTCTTTTTCTTCTTTTCTTCTTTTTGAAGGGAGGTTGCCTCTTCGCGAAATTCTCAAGGTTCTACGTCGTGCATATAGGGATTTTCTAAAGCTGGCCGTGTGCATGTGTGTCTTTCGGATCAGTTGGGAAATGAGCAAGTGGTTGGAGTCCAACTCCGCTTGATGGGAGATAACCTTGTGAGGCTTCTCTTTCAATTGGTTGTGAGTGAAAAGTCTACGGCATCGAATGTTTATCTTATATTATATAACATAGACATCTCATACTGTGAGTGAAGAAGTAGTAGAAGTAGAAAAACAATATAATGAAAAAAAGAATAATATTATAAGCTTCTTATCCTCTTTATTTATTCTATATAGATAAACCCTTGTTATTGTTGTTGGTGAAGACGTTTCCCATATCTTCCCTAGAGTTTGTCATTTTCTCTATATTAAAGCTTCAGTATATATATATATATATAACTCTCTTTTATTGTAATGTTTTCTATTTCTTCCATATAACATTTTTTTTTGTTGGGTTCACATCAAAAGATGTATATGATTGCATATATGGGGCATGAGCGATATACACACATGCACATACATACACATATATAGACCGAAATGAATATGTTTTTTCATTAGATAAGCCTTTTTCTTAACAAGAAAAAAAACGGACATGCGCTTCAAATGTTTGTTCATGTGCTAGTGCATATATTTTAAAAGATGAGCTGTTTTTTGCCAACCCCCACACACCTTTAAATTGTATCAATAAATTTTGGATAGTAATGAAAAATAAACTGTAATGTAAAAAGCATGTGTTGTTTCCTTTTCTCAAATATTTAGAACTCGTCATGGTTTAATATAGTTTTTTTTTTACTGTCATCACTTGGACAACCACGATCTACAATGCAGAATTTGAACCTTATTTTCCTTCTCACATGTTCTCTGCGATCCTCAAGGATTATGGCCCCATCTCTACAGCAAAAAAAACCAAAAAACAAAGGCATATGAAAATAGTCCAAAGGATGAGGAGGGAGGGCTTTAAATGTAACTACTACCTTTCAATCACCTTCAAGGAGGTTATCCAATAGACTAGTTCAACCCAAGATGATGATTAATCCTTCTAACTTATCTTATGACAAGGCCTGATCTACGTATCTACAAGAAAATAGCTCAAACCTCTTTAATTCATGGTAAGTTAATCGAGTGCAGAGTTCCAAGACAAAAAGTTCATTATTTAACTTGCTTCTTAAATTCATTGCAGTGCATCAACGTATAATAGTAATTATTATATAAGTACTCAACGTTCAGTGCAGTGCAGGCACTTGCAGGCACACACACAACTAAATGTTTATATTGCTTCTATTCCTCTGGAAAGATAAAGAAATACAACACACAAACGTCATCTTCGAACAGGGGTAAGATGTACAAGAGTTTTGCATCTGCATTTTGCATTTTGCATTTGGAGAAGTAAAAACAATAAAAGAGTTTTAAAATAGATTTCAACTACAAGTTATTCATTTTAAATTAATTCAAAAATAAAAAAAAACACGATTGGTGCCTTCCAATCATATTTCCTAGATTTATATTTAAAGTCAATCAAAAGAAGGAGATAGAGACAAGCAAAAAAGAAAAATAGCAGACAAGAGAGATATAAAGAAAAAAATTTATAAAGAAGGAAGAAAAATTGAGGTAATAGACAAAAAGAAGAGAAGGGAAGATTGTAAATTTAAAATGACAATGTGAACAAGTTCTTGTTGTTTATGGTGATAATGTTGACATGTGATGGATGCTAAATACCTTCAAAAACAACAATGCATTATCCTTTATGGAGG
Source organism: Petasospora petersonii (assembly GCA_030574135.1). NCBI lineage: Eukaryota > Fungi > Ascomycota > Saccharomycetes > Phaffomycetales > Wickerhamomycetaceae > Petasospora > Petasospora petersonii. The sequence goes on from JAJMEM010000010.1 coordinate 418,841, forward strand.
TAAGCAACAACAAAGACAAAATAGTTAGGATGGGAAAAGAGAAAACTAGTCAAAGTGCTATTTCTGAAAATGAAGTTAATGTCATTGGTGTATACCTTGAGATGTGATGACGTGATAGAAAGGGCACAAAGCATAGGGAGAAAAAATGTATCCAGAAAGAAATATCGTTGATGGCATGCACATGTTTGATTGAAAGAAGGAGGACAGCCATCACCTTACAAGATAGTACATTTCTTCTTCTTACCACTGGTTTTCTTCATGCTCTCCTTTGTCATCAAAGAAGCTCTGGTAGCAGCCTTGAACACCTCATCAACGTTGTAGTTCTTCTTTGCAGAACACTCAATGTATTTGATGGCACCAATCTTGTCAGCACACTCCTGACCCTCAGCAGCAGAGACTGGGGCAACACCCTCCTCTCTGAGTCTGGCCACTGTGGCTGGGTCATCTCTCAAATCAACCTTACAGCCAACCAAGATGATTGGAACACCGTGACAGAAGTGCAAAACTTCAGAAATCCACTTCTCCTGGACATTGGCAAGGGATTCTGGGAGATCGACAGAGAAACAAATCAAAACGACATTAGTGTCTGGGTAGGACAATGGTCTGAGTCTATCGTAATCTTCCTGACCAGCAGTATCCCAAAGAGCCAACTCGACCCTGCGTCCGTCCAAATCGACATCGGCAACATAGTTGTCAAAGACGGTTGGGACGTAAATGTCTGGGAAAGTACCCTTAGAAAAGACAATCAACAAACATGTTTTACCGCAGGCACCGTCACCAACGATGACGAGTTTTCTTCTGATATCTGTCTGTGTGGACATTGTTGTGTACAGTGTAACGAGATGGAATGTAAAGAGACAACCAGGAAAAATAGAGAGGAATGAATGGGTGTGAGTTATCAAGCGGTGAATAAAAGGACACTTTAATGGATCTTGAATTCAGAGTTTGAACAGGCTGTAGTTAAATGATGATATAAAGCACACGGACTAAAGCAATGTGTTAGTAGTCTGTTGGTTTTAGACCCAGAAATAGCCGCCCACAAGAGGAACAAGAAAAACAATCAAAACAAAAGGAACAAACACAACGAGGTGGTGGCGTTTTCATTCATGAGATCAGTTGTAAAGCATTCACACACAATCTTTTCATAAGCTTAGCGACCGGATACTTCACACTGTATTCCCCTGCTTACCGCCATATGTCTGCGTCTGTTTTGATCGATGATCGCTATGTGACACGACGCGCCATCGAAAACGAAAAGCAACCCTTCCGATCTGGCGGCAATGCGGACAATGAAGAAGAACGTGAAGAAGATTCAGAAACTTTAGGTCGGGATGAACTAGAATAATCTGGTTAAGAGGGATATGGGATCTTAATCTCCTATCCGCTCTGCCAATGCTTTAAACGTGTGTGTTTCACTTGGGCTATGAGTGAAAGGGGGGCGGCTGGGTGCGAAAACCAATGGCGTGGTGAAGCTATGAGAAATTGTTCCGTGGGGTGTGTGGGATTTGATGGAAGGGAGGGGGGACTTACCTAATGATAGTGTGATCTGTATAAAATCAACTGGGATGGTTGGGTATGGGAAAACGTGTGCGTTTGTTGCTGGTTCCTTTTGTACGAAATTGCACTGTGGGATCAAGACATTTTTTTTGTTTATTTCCAGAAGTTTTCATCCTTTTTTTGGGCGCGCAAATGAAACTATGGGTGTCCGGGTATTTTCGCGAAAAGGCTATGCCCTGGTTCCAGATTCCTCGGGGTTCCTCAGTGGAGTTGGCCAAGGTTGGCATGGCAACGGATCCCATTTTATTAGCCTCAGTCTCCAGTGGAAATTCCTTATGGACCGGTCCATGAGGAATACGTTTATTTATAAACTACGCACGTGATAAACGATGTATATATATATATATATATATATATATGTAAAAATAAATAGATGACACCATTGATTTCTGCACAATGGCATTGAAATGATCATTGCCAGCAATTCATTCAAGTATCACTTTCGATGGCTTCTTTTTTACCGTCATTGTTCATGAACTTGGAAAACTTACTTGTCTGGTGGATGCCACACTCAGTCTTTGCACGTCCTTTCCAACGGCCGGATCTCTCATCTTCACCTTCAGCTACTGGGGAGGTGGAGTGGTAGTCGCCCACAGATCTGTAGCCGAGATCCAAGAGCTCATTGTAGGGCACATTGTGCTCCTTGATGTAATCTAGCACCTGATTAAAAGACCAATTAGCCATCGGATTGATCTTAATGATGTTTGAGACTTCGTCAATCTCCAAGATTTGCAAAGCGTTACGAGCACCACCTTGTGATCTTCTTCTCCCAGTGAACACAGCAACTACACCAAGCTCACGATAAGCTCTCTGTGCCGGCTCAACCTTCACAAGGTAATCATATTTGTCCTCTTCAGTCTCCCAGAGCATCTCTCCATACTTGTCAGCAAATTCCTTCTCTGTGGATACACCCTTTGGTGTGTAGACGTTAAGCTTCGTGGACGAGTACTTCTCTTGGACTTTCTTCACCAGATCGAGCGTTTGTGGGAAGTGATGGAGCGTGTCGAGAAAGATGAGTGGCACTTTCTCACCTTTATCCATCTCTGAAATGATATCGATCGTGACGAGACCCGTCAAACCGAATGCTGTAGTCTGATAAATGTCAGGGAAGTTCATTAAAGACCATTCGATGATCTCTTGTGGTGATTTATCAGCAAGCTGCTTATTCAAAAGGTCCAGGTGATCCTGTGTCAGGATGACCTTATTCTTGATGTTGTATGTCTTGACCTGATCCGATTTTGTCGAGTTGTCCACGGAATTTGTCATGATGTTTCTGTGTCTAGTTTATTGTGGCGCTTTGTTGGTTTGATTTGAAGGTGTGGATAAAAGACCGTGTAGGTGGGAGGTGAGGATTAGTGCGGTAACAGAGATGCAGAGAAAAGACCCTTATTAAAGCTTATGAAAAGAACCATTGTAAGAGAGGTTGATGAAGGCAGCTTTAGTCACTAAAACTGATTTTTTTTCATTTGCTTTGACGCTGAGGTCTTCGTCCTTCTGGGTGTATATGTTCATACATCACGTGCAGTTTGTGAATTCAAGCTTTTGTGGCTAGAACATGTGGCTGCGTGTGGCGCGCACTGGGGGATTGTGGCTGGAAAGTGGTCCTTGACTTCCCAATTTAGATATTGCACTACTAACTGCCTACTACCAGTGCACTCGCGAACTATTCAAGACTCTCCACAGGTGGAGAAACATTTATACGGAACTGCACACACACAAGCTATCAAAGAACCTACCATCCACGACTAAACTATCGAAACACATACACCCAAATCTCTAGAATGTCTAATCCTCAACCTGCAGAGATCGAAGCAGAGATTGATAGAACAAAAGACACACTCAAGGACCTTGTCGAGTCGTTTTTTGAGCTAGGCATAATTGTTCACGATTTCCAAGGTACAGAATCCTCACGAGATGCTTTATCCAAACGACTGAATGAAACCATTGATGACATGAAAAAGCTACAATCACCTGACTCTAACTTGCTAGACAACGTTCCGATCCCATTGGATGTGTTGCAGTATGTCGAGGATGGAAGAAACCCTGACGTATACACAAGAGAGTTCGTCGAGACTACGAGGAAAGCTAACCAGCACCTCAGAGGTAAGATGATGGCAATGAAGGATTTGAGGGATGTGCTTGGTAGAAAAATTAGTGCTGAATTCCCGGAGATGGAGGACGTTGTGAAGGATATAATCAAGAGAACTGATGGTTGAACTTCCGGATTAAGGCCTAATAAAACCATCCAGAGTAATGATGTGAATGAGACAACTTTAACTAAGTCTTTGTTTTTGTGTGTGTTTAATTAAAGAACTGAAAACGGAATAATCCGCAAATCGAGATGCGGCTGTTGCTCAGGCTCCGTTTATCGGCCGTTGTGTTGTCTATCTCCCTCTGCATGATCTCATTTGAGCCTCCTTTCTCTCTCTTGGGAACTGCTACGATTTTTTTTCTGTGTTAGGAAGTTATATCAGCCTTGAGAATCTTGATCTATTTTCACAAGCTTCTATCTGTAGTCATGGAAGGGGGATGGGTTAATATTGAGAAGCGCTCTAAGCTGAATGCAACCTCCGATGAACCTCATCTCTCTACCTGTGACCCAAAAGAAGACAAACAAAAAGAATAGACTGTAATTACGGTTATTTTACCTTCTTCCTCCTGTTATAGTTTTAATTTGTTTTCATGCTTTAATGCCACATTCTTTCGCAATACGGTATAGTTTTAAATGTGGCTGGATAAGATGACTCCTTTCTCCTCACTCGCATGAACGTTGATGATCTTAAATCCGACACACTGTTTTATACACTTTGATAGAGAAACGAGAGTTCTTTAGTTAATCAGTCTATTTTAGTTTAGTAATAGCAAACAAACTCCAAACTAAAAGAACTCTATATATAATTCTATAAAAGTACTTCTTCTAAGTAAAAAGAAATAAAGCTAAAGTGGGTAGATGAATGCCTTGTTCTGTTGATCAGTCAAATCCAGAGAAGCGATGTTGACCTCAACTTCCTTATCACCATCATGAACAACACCGACTTTCTCTTGTTCAGCCAAATGAGACTGTCTCTGTGTGTTTCTTCTCTTCAGTATGAACCAAATCACCATTGAGATAATTGGAGCCAAACCAAAGGACAACACAATCTGGACAATCCAGGCAGGGTAGTAACGAGGCGAGTCAGACTCTCTCCAAATCTGTGGGGAGATGATGTTGGCAATAGAGTAAGCTGCCATCAAAATGGCACCACGGGAAAGTCTCTTTGTGTAACCTGAACATGAAGCGATCGCCCAGGAGTACATGATGATATATGGAACACCAAACACTGGGGAAGCCATGGTGAGGACTGCGAGAATGCCAATCTTGTTATGCCATGGGAGGGCAACAGCGCAGATGGAGCCAACAAATGATGGGAGCATCCACACAACTGAAGAGATAGCCTGTGTGTTGGGGAACTTTATGAGGAAAAAGGTGGCGATGATAGCACATAAGGAAGCGAAACCACCCGAGGCGACTGAGACTAAAGTGGAATCCAAGCTTGAGATATCACCCATCTCACCAAAGAGCAAGTTCTGCTGATATGGCAAGTTGTTCGCCAGCATGATGAGGAAGTTGTAGAGGGTAAAGAGCCAAGTAATTGGGTCTTTAATACACTCAACAAACTGGGACTTCTTGAAGAACTTCTGCTCAATCGATGAGCTCGTGGAACGCTGTACACGACGGATGATCCAGATCTTCTCCTTCTGCGAGAAGAGCTTGGAGTTTGTTGGATTGTCCGGATAGAAGAAGAAGACAAGAATGTTGAGGATAAATGTGAGGCCGCCAAGGATGATCATGAAGATCTTCCATGGTGAAATAGTCTCAGTGGCGTAGAGCACTCCGTATGCGATGAATCCAACTGGAATAGTCACACCCAGACACGAGGTGTAGAACAGTGGGGCAGCAGCAGCCTTTTCATCACTGGTGAGGAACTGGGACTGCGTTGTGTTGAGGATAGGGATAACAACAGACTCAACCATACCTAGGAAGAACCTGACAAAGATCACACCAGGGTAGTTGTGCATTGTGACGGAGAGAAAGGTGATAACGGTCCACAGGGACGTGAGGATGAAGAGGAACTTGCCAATTGGAAGCTTCTGCATGAGATATGTTCCGGGGATTTGGCCGACAGCATAGCCCACATAGAAGAGAGTGTTAGCATTGTTGTATTTGGTATCAGTGAGCCCAGTGTCTTCGTACAGTCCGAGAATAGCAGCGTATGAAAGCGTAGCCTTGTCCATGTACAGGAGCAGGTTTACGAGAAAGGCAAAGGAGACGATGAAGAGTCTTACTTTGCGGGACAACTTGGCGTCTTCTTCTGGAGTGGCCTCAGGCGTCTCAGCATCAAACTGCTGCTGGAAGTGCAGAGTGACATCGGCGTCTCGAGAGTTGACAATCTGGTAGCCAGTTTGGGAGTGCTCGTGGAACTCTGCTTTTGCCTGCTCCTGCGATGATGAAGTTGTTTGGACCTCTGCCAGCGAGATCTGTTTCTCCTCTGAATCGCTCATGAGGGCTGTTCTAATAGTCTTTGGTGCTCGTGTATCACACTCATTCCGGGTGCTATAAAAGGGGAAGGGGATATATTATCTATATATATATATTCATATTCTAGTACTCGCTGTCTTAATTCCACCCCTGAAAAGTAAGTGCGATGACTCGCGCGTATTATTATGGGCGCCACACTTTTTTTTTGACACCTCCGGTACCGGCTTGAATTCCACCCTGAAAATGGGCGGTGAACAGTAATAATAAGGATGCATCTTGTAAACGTTTAACTACGACCTTGCAAGGCGATATAGTGTATTTTGTGAACAAATGTTGTTTATCCGGCGTTAAGAACTTCGAAATATTATTCAGATAGTACACGCTTATCTCTTCTAGACTTTTGGAAAAGTTCATTGTTGTGATATAACATCTACCTCAGTGTACCAGAAACACTTATTATAAGCACATACTGATAAGGACCAGGAAAAATCCAAAAAGAGTAATCACGTAAAGCCAGCCGTTTAGACACTCCCATCTATCATCTCTCCGCTTCTCCGCTTCAACCTCAACTACAACTCTTCTATCACAGTTTTGCTTACTCAGATGTGTATCTATATACAGGCAAGGTTTTTCTTTCAATTATCAGCAAATAAGGCTACTCACACCAACTCTAGAATGTTTCTGTCACATCACGTATTAGACATTCTTACCTTTATATTTTTACAGCTTCCAAGAAAGCACGTCATTCTCAGCATTCACCTTGGAGTTCAACACATGGTTGATATACTTGGCGAGACCAACTTTATGCGAATATTGAGGCATGCTGGCGAAGTGCTCAATAATTTCACGTCTTGTCATGCTACCAGCCTCACGAGCACCATCCTCTCCATTAATAAATCTCTTGATCTCAGCCTCCTTTGGTAATCCAAAGTTGTGTGGGTATTCAGTGAATGTGACATTCATGTTCTTGTCCAACTGCAATGTTGGGTCGGACTTGAAGAATGGGCTGAGGTCACGGATACCAATCTCCTGTGGAGTCTTGTGTTTCCAGTTTGGAACGTCCTTGGACTTTCTAATAAGCTTGCAGGAGACACCTTCGACAAAGTCAGACTCATCAATAGCCTTCATAAAGTGCTTGGCAGCGTGTAGCTCATTAGTGAGGGCCTCGTGAACATTGGCCTTAGCACCACGACCCAAGAGCTCGAGAGCGACCTTGAGAGACAACGGGGACTTGGTCTTTAGCGTGACCAATGTCTTGAGGGCAAACTCGGATCCATCAGCCTCCAACTCCTCAAAGATGAGTTCAACGGTGGTGCGCGGTCTAAAGATTCTCTCAATTAACTCCAGAGTCTTTGGTGAGTACTTGTACTCATAGTCAGCAGGTAGAGGCTCCGTGAAGTTCTCAATGAGATTGTTGACCACGACGAATGGGTCTGCATTCTTCAAAGACGTGTTAGTGATGGCCTTTGTCAACTCCTCCAGTCTGTGTGATGGGACGTAGTGCGTACCGACACCGGCAAAGTACGCGTCCAAGCCATGCAAGTTCTCACCGGTGAGGGCAAGATAGGTACCAAACGATGGGGAAACGACTCTGCTCAAGGCAAACGTAGCACCAACATCTGGGAAGAAGCCAATATCCATCTCCGGCATGGCCCATCTCGTGTTCTCAGTGGCAATTCTGAATGGAGTGTGTACAGACAAACCGACACCACCGCCCATGGTGATGCCATCCATGAGGGAGACAATTGGTTTAGGGTATGTGGCATAGAGCAAATTCAAGGAGTATTCTTGCTGGAAGAACTTGACAGAGTTCTCCCATTTACCGCTAACGTTATCCTCGACACATGATCTGACGTCTCCACCGGCACAAAAGGCACGGCCATTAGACTTTTGGATGATCACATCGGTGACTTCAGACTTGACGTACTCCTGGAGACGAGGGTAGATCTTCTCAACCATGGAAAGACTCAATGAGTTGAGCTTCTTTGGTCTATTGAGTGTGATAATCTTTGCGGAATTGGCGTTCTGGAAGAGGACATCATCCTCCTCAGATTGGGGAGTCGAAGTGGATGTTGATGAAGAAGAGGCCATTCTGTATAGGTTCGCCGTTGTTCTGGCTGTGATCTGTCTTTTGGCAACGTGGAGAAGCATCATTGTGGGGATATTCCAAGTGCAAAGCGGGTTGCGATAGCGGATCCCTGCTTTTATATAACCGAAAGGAAGTGGGGAGAGAAAGGCGGGGGAGAGAGGGAGACACCACACCAACAGTGAGAGAAAAGAGAGAGAAGAGGTCACCTCCTCTTTTCAGCCCGTGGTTTGCGCGAATAATCAAAAACGAAAAAAAAAATGAGTTGGGATAAGGTCATCAAACGAGTTCGCGGCCTTCCATCAATTGCAATTGTTTTTTGAGATTCGCGAACCAAGATCACAAAAGGTTCTAAGGAGAGAGAGACAAATCCCACACACCCCTTGTTTTATTCTGACAGTCACAAACCGCACACAAAACAAATGTGTTCGTCCTTAGAAAATGACTTTTCTGATCTGTCTATAAATGACTCCAATGCACGCCCACAGGGAAACTCTGGAAGCGTCAACGGCTCGAGTGGAGACAACTCGAGAAGCGCCTCTGGGAGTCCACGTGATGACGATGACTTTCCTCTCTACGATGACGAGTTCGATGCAGTGAACCACTCTCTGTCTACCAGCTTTACCTATGCGGAGGAAAAGACCATACATGAGCAGGACGCCAAAATAAGAGCCTTTGATGACATGACTAGCAGTCCTAAGAAGAGAAGATCTTCCTCCGCGCAGTTCAGCCATCCGCCTCCTCCACCAGTGCTTAAGACATCACCAGTCTCACCAGCTCTTCAAGCCGTGAAGGCCAAGGCTCCACCACCAAGACCGAAACTCTCGTCTACATATAAGCTTGGATCGATCAACGAGCATGACCATGAGGCCAATGAAACCCCATCACCTGAGCTTATCCAGCTCTACGCTGAGATCAAGAAGTGTCGTGAATTGAGAAAGAAGTATCAATCCGTCTCATTGCAGTACCCACACCAGAATCCCAAGAATTCTGACACCTGGGAGATCTATCCAGAACCCCCAAAACCAACGTATTCCAACAAGCAGATTCTCCCTGACTCAGTCCAGCCAGATTCCGTGACTTTCAAAATGGAGGACGTTGCCATCCCTGAAGCTGATCCTACTGTCTCTTTCCGTCGTAATAAAGACGACGTCTTTGAATTTGTCAACGAAGATGGTACTTTGCTCCAACCGAACGTACCATCCTTGAGAGACTACTACATGGACCTGGAGAAGATTGTTCAAATCTCCTCAGATGGCCCAGCCAAGTCATTTGCATTCAGACGTTTGCAATACCTTGAGGCCCGCTGGAACTTGTACTACTTACTCAACGAGTACGAGGAAACCTCGGTTTCGAAGAAGAACCCACATAGAGATTTCTACAATGTTAGAAAAGTCGACACACACGTTCATCACTCGGCGTGTATGAACCAGAAGCATTTGTTGAGATTTATAAAGCACAAGATGAAGAACAACCCAGATCAAAAGGTCATTTTCAGAGATGGAAAAGTTTTGACTTTGGCAGAGGTGTTCCAGTCTTTGAACTTAACTGCTTATGACTTAAGTATTGATACACTGGATATGCACGCTCACAAGGACACTTTCCATAGATTTGATAAGTTCAACTTGAAGTACAACCCAATTGGGGAATCAAGACTGAGAGAGATTTTCTTAAAGACTGATAACTACATCAATGGTTCCTATTTGGCTGATATTACAAAGGAGGTGTTCAGTGACTTGGAGAATTCCAAATATCAAATGTGCGAGTACAGAATCTCCATTTATGGTCGTGACTTGAAAGAATGGAGTAAGCTTGCAGCATGGGTAGTTGATAACAAGAACATAAGTCACAACGTCCGTTGGTTGATCCAAGTCCCAAGATTGTATGACATATACAAAAAGACTGGACAAGTTTCCAACTTCCAGGAGATTATCAGAAATCTGTTCCAACCTTTGTACGAGGTTTCCATTGACCCTTCCAAGGATCCAAAGCTTCACGTCTTTCTTCATCGTGTCATTGGATTCGACTCTGTCGATGATGAGTCTAAAGTTGACAGAAGAATTCATAAGAAGTTCCCTGTTCCTTCACTATGGAATGCCCCTCAAAACCCACCATACTCTTACTACTTGTACTACTTGTATGCCAATTTGGCTCAGCTGAACAATTATAGAGCCAAGAGAGGTCTCAACACGTTTGTTTTGAGACCACATTCCGGTGAAGCTGGTGACTCTGAACATCTGATTAGTGCTTATCTAACCTCTGAGGGTATTTCTCACGGAATCTTGCTGAGAAAGATCCCGTTTGTTCAGTATTTGTACTACTTGGACCAAATTGGTATTGCTATGTCTCCACTATCAAACAATGCATTGTTCTTGACGTATGACAAGAATCCCTTCCCATACTATTTCAAGAGAGGGTTGAATGTGTCTTTATCTACTGATGATCCATTGCAGTTCTCATACACCAGAGAACCGTTGATCGAGGAGTACTCTGTTGCTGCACAGATTTACAAACTATCCAATGTCGACATGTGTGAATTGGCTAAGAATTCTGTGGTTCAGAGTGGCTGGGAACACAAGATCAAGAAGCACTGGATCGGTAAAAACTTTGCTAAAGGTGGTATAGAGGGCAACGACGTGGAAAAGACCAATGTTCCTGATATTAGAGTCGCTTATAGACAAGAGACACTCGATACAGAGTATGAGTTGATTGATTACTATGCTGGCTTGATGGAGCAGACTCAGACTGCATAAACATATTAATTTACAATGAAATGGATTTGAAATGTGGTGTGACTTAGATCATAGTTAGTAGAAGAGCTTGAATATCAACAGACAGATCTTAAAGGGAAACAGACGTATGTATGCGGTAAACGAAGCCCTATACAGTAAATTTCCATTCTGGGATATTTAAATAGATTTTTCTGTGAAATCTCGTTTAGTGCCGCGAAACGAGGTGAGAGGGAAGGGGAGGGGAAAGGAGGGAGGGGGCATCGACTGATTTCAAATCTCAGACAAGTCCAGTGCACGAGAAAGAGCTGAGAAAAAAAAGGAGAGAGTTGTCTGATATCCTTTTTTTCTTTACTTGACTCCAACCTTAAGTATCATATATTTTTTGTGGCGAGTTCTGAAAACCACACTCATTCACCCTCTTCCCGCTTCGGATCCTGGTTAAAAGTTAAGATCCCATCCCGTGGATATCAAATGACAACCATCACACACAGATCTGCCCCTGAAAAGCCATTAGTGGTTGATGTTCCTGCTGCTGATGCTCCTATCCAGGAGTTGAACGACTTTTATTGGACGGATCACGTAGATCCCCACACCATTAGAAGAAAACTCATCATGCAAAAGTATCCAGAGGTGCAAAAACTGGTGGGACCGGAACCACTGACGAAGTACATTATTTGTTGTGTTGTTGGTCTTCAATTAGCTGTTGCTTACCACTTACGTGATAAGGACTTCTTCTCGTGGAGATTCTTCCTTCTCAGTTATATCATCGGAGCTACGTGCAACCAAAACATCTTCCTGGCTATCCACGAGCTCAGCCACAACTTGGCTTTTAAGAAGCCTATTCACAACAAGCTTTTTGCCATCTTCACGAATATACCTGTTGGAATCCCTTACTCTGCTTCCTTTACCCCATACCACCAGCTCCATCACAAGTACCTTGGAGATGAAGTTTTCGACACGGATATTCCGACAAACTACGAGGCCATCATTCTCTCCAACGTTGCTGGAAAGGCGTTCTTTGCCACTTTCCAGATCTTCTTCTATGCCCTCAGACCAATGTTTATTACACAGATCAAGTTCACATATATCCATCTCCTGAACGTGATTTTCCAGGCCATAGTGGATATCCTCATTGTCAAGTTCTGGGGACCAAAGTCGCTACTCTACTTTGTCTTCTCCTCCTTCTTGGCTGGCTCATTGCACCCATGCTCAGGCCATTTCATCGCTGAGCATTACATCATGGACCCACCAAAGACGTACAACAGAGAAACCGATGCCCCACCATTGGAGACCTACTCGTACTACGGCATCCTCAACGTGTTTACGTGGAACGTTGGTTTGCATAATGAGCACCATGACTTCCCATACATCGCGTGGAGCAAACTGTACAAGCTAAACGAGATTGCCAACGAGTTCTATTGTGACTTACCTTATCATGAGTCTTGGGTGATGGTGCTTGTCGACTTCGTTACCGATGGAAGGGTCAAGTTGTATAACAGAGTTAAAAGGGAGAATGCGAAAGTGAAGCATCACAAGGAGTCATCTTATGAAACATAGCGTTATATGTACACAGAAATATATAAATCTTATATGAGAGAACACCCACAACATATACCTTCTTCTCCTTTTTTACAGACTGTAATACTGTTTAAACGAGCTTTGATCAGGAGATGATGAGTTCCACACCTTCCAACACCCAAGATCGGCCCACAATAAACGACGCCAAAAAAAAAAAAAAACGACCCGGGGGGAACGATATAAAAAGAGGTTCGATTCCTCCATCTCAACAACGGCAAACAAAAACCCAATATCATTAGCTAAGACCAGGCAACTGAAGAGTTATAGAAAAGAAAGGAAGAAAAAAGAGAGAAAGAGAAAGACATGTCCACTACTGTCCAACACAATACACCAAACACCCCAATCCGTGAGAAGATGGAGGCACTCGTCCGCTGCAAACAGGCGGAGATCATCGCTGGTTTGGAGACCTTGGAGCCAACAGCCCGTTTCCAGGCTGACGAGTGGTCTCGTGGCGAAGGACTCGGTGGTGGCCGTTCGTGTGTGATTGAGAATGGTGAGACGTTTGAGAAAGGTGGAGTTAACATCTCCGTAGTCTACGGAAAGCTGCCTCCACAAGCTGTGACGAGGATGAAGGCTGACCACAAGAACTTGAAGACCCTCGACGATGGGTTCGTCCCATTCTATGCCTGTGGATTGTCTATGGTCATTCACCCACACAACCCACATGCCCCAACCACTCACCTTAACTACAGATACTTTGAGACTTGGAACCCTGATGGAACACCGCAAACATGGTGGTTTGGTGGTGGTGCCGACCTGACACCGACTTACTTGTACGAGGAGGATGCGGTGCTCTTCCACAAGGAGCATAAGATGGCTCTGGACGCCACAGACCCTGCTCTTTATCCACGCTTTAAGAAGTGGTGTGATGAGTACTTCTACATCAAGCATCGTGGTGAAACTAGAGGTGTTGGTGGTATCTTCTTTGACGATATGGACGAGAAAGACCCTGAAGTGCTCTTGAACATGGTGGAGAGATGTTTTGATGCCTTCCTGCCTGCTTACTTGCCAACAGTGGCTCTGCGTAAGGACCATCCATTCACCGAGGAAGAGAAGCAATGGCAACAGCTAAGAAGAGGAAGATACGTTGAGTTCAACTTAGTCCTGGACAGAGGCACCCAGTTCGGTTTGCAAACTCCGGGCTCGAGAGTCGAGTCCATCCTGATGTCCCTGCCCGCTACTGCTGGTTGGAAGTACAATCATACTCCAGAGGAAGGTTCCAGAGAAGCTGAACTGGTTGAGGTGTTGAAGAACCCAAGAGAGTGGTGTTGAAATGATTAAACTATGTATATATCTAGAGTTTGCAAATGGTAACTGATTATCCCAGTACCCCTTTTTTTCTTCTTTTAGTAGTTCTTCAACTCCAGTACTACCAGAGACTCCACGTGCTTTGTCTGTGGGAAGAAGTCGTAGCCTCTGATGGTCTTGACTTCATACTCTTGTCCATGCTCTGTCTCGTTCAAGAAATACTGGAGGTCTCTTGCCTGACTGAAAACGTTACAAGACACATAAACGATTAGACTTGGCTTGAAAGATGAAAGTTGAGTTAAGAAATCAGCATTTGATCCTTTTCTCGATGGATCCAGGATAACTATCGTTTCCACGGGATCAAACGAATCCAAGCCGTTGAATATCTCCTCTGAAGAACCGAGCAAGAACTGGGCGTTCTGAATGTCGTTCAGCTTGGCATTATGCTCAGCAAACTTCAAGCTCCCCTTGGATATCTCAATCCCAATCAACCTCTTGGCATACTTGGACAGTGATATACCAAAGAATCCAGATCCACAGTACGTATCAACAATGTTCCTATGTCTTAGTGGATCAATGTAGTCCTTGATATTATCGAGTAAAATAGACAAGATGGAGTTATTCACCTGGAAGAACTCTCCAGCAGGAAACTGGAATTTGTACCCTCCAATCTTTTGTGTAATGACCTCTGAATGGTCGGTCGAATAACCTTCCACTTCACCTTCGATTGACTTATCACGTAACAAAATGGTACCAGAATTCTTGTATCTTCTCACAATCCCTTCTAGCACCATTCTATCCTGTTGTAAAGCACTGGAAAGAACCTCGGTGGCTATAGAGCAACTGTCGACATCTAAAAGCCCTTTACCCATGCCAGCTTTCTCAAACCCGAGATTGATTACATCTCTCCTGCCATTGAAATGGGGCGTAAGCTTTCTCCGATAGTGGTATTGCAATGGAGAAGCCACTGTGTCCTCTATGGGCAAGTTCACCACATCAAAACCGAACTGGGAGAAGGCATTTTTCACGACTTGATTCTTAAACTGTAATTGATCCTTTATCGACATCATTTGGAGTTGGCAGCCAGAACATTTTGTGAAGTATTTACATTTAACGAGTTCGTCTCTTCTTCTCTGCGACGGTGAGATAATGCTCATGACATGTCCCTCTGCATAGTGCTCGTGATGGACACCAAGTTGGAGTTTGACGGTGTCCCCAACTGTGGTGAAGGGCACAACAACGACAACGCGTGCATTTGTAGAATGTTCAGAGGGAACAATTGTGATACCACAGCCAGTGCTAGACATCTGTAGGATGTCGGCCCTGTTGATTATTCGGGTCTGGCCTCGCTGTCTGTACTGTTGGATCAACTCGATGGAGTTTTTGTAGTGTGTGATGCCCATCGAGGACATGAGTTCTTGAATCTCATGTTGCAGGACGCCGGATGAGCTAGTGGGATCGTTTGCCTGCTTCGAGAGTCTTCGTAGTCGTTTACGTTCTCTTTTCTTATTATGAGGTCTCTGTGGTGAAGCTAGTGTGTAATCGTTCCTTGGGATTAGGACTTTGGGTGATAAGACGTCTGTGTTCGTCGTGAAGAATGAACGGAGTGACGTGGTGAAGAAGCTGAGAGGTGGCTTAAAAGACGAGGATCGTGATAACTGTGTGACTCTTACTAAAAAAGCCATATTGAGTTCTTTTCCATGGAGAAGTTTGCCTGTGAATGCATTTTTCGGTATTATAAGTTAACAAACAGAACACCAAAAAAAAAAATTATCTGATAGGGAAACCTCAATCGGGGACGGTTATGTAGCCATGTAGTTTGGTTATATTCATCTCTTAAACAACTATTAGAACTGACATAGAATGCAAGTACATCAGAAGTAGTTAGTGCCACCAATCAACATAGGAAAACAACGCGATACCTCTCTAATCCTCCCACCACATTATTAACACCCACAAAAGCGATATTTCCATGATAAATCCGTTAAAAGCATGAAGGTGTCCAGGTTTCCCTACCGGCGGGGTTTATTTTCGCGGAGGCGTTTCTTTTATTTACTAAAAAAGGCTTTGGGTGACACAATTTGCCTTCATAATTCCTATGGCTTCCCAAAGTACTCCCTATCTGTCTCTCTGATATTTCAAAAGGGTCATAGGTATCAAAAGGAGCTCATGTTGGATCACGAAGAAGGACCCGAGAAGAAACGAGTCAGGGCACTCAAGTCCTGCTTAGTTTGTCGTCAAAAAAAGACCAAAGTATGTGGGTTTGTGTATTGCTAGGGATGTCATTGCCCCGGATTTTTCTTTCAGACCCTAATATTAACAACCTACTACCTTTTTCACAGTGTGATCAAGCGAAGCCTATTTGTGGATCATGTAAGAAGAGAAGAAATCCGCACGAGTGTCATTACGAGGAGGCACAGTGGACTGTCCAATATGGGACCCAGACTCCCGGTTACGCGTTGGATATCTCACCGAACAGTGTATCCTCTGTTGGCCGTGAGTCTCTGTCATCAGGGTACAACTCTGAACTGTACATTCTGAACCAACGGATTAAGCTGTTGGAAGCAGCTCTCCAGCAGAAAGATATGGGGGCTTATGCGTCAAGTAATGCTGCTTCGATTGTGAGAAATGGAGGCACGCTTGAAGATAACGACTTTATCAATTTCCAAAAGAGTGATTATGAGGTTCAAGGAATCCCTTCTCAAGGTATACTCTCTTGGGTTTCTTTGCTGAGGAAGGATGTCTACTTGCACTGTATCCACGTTTCCGTGAAGAACCGTAATCGGATTCTCAGTCATGGTAACATCAAGGGGAAGCAGGACGTCATCTTCAAAGACAAATTCAACAGTGAGACTGATTTGAATGCAAAAGTTGTTGATAAATCTACAACGGCAACCACAGTGATGAATACTACGGCCGACAACGCTACATCTCTGGTTCAGCTTATTAAGCAGACGCTGGTAGATCACAGACTCATTTGGTTGCTAGTTGACAAGTTCTTTGACTCAGAGCTATACTTCTTTATGGCCAATCTGGACAGGGCTGAGTTTACAAAGCAGTTGGTGGAAGTGATTGGACAGCGTGATTCCCGTGAAATTAAATGGAACCTTACCAAGAAAGTGCAGTATGCTACAATTGGCATATTGCTGATCATTATGAGATTGGCCTCTTTGTCGCTGTATAATGCTGGTAAGCCAATAGCGAGAAAGTTAACTCAGGATGAACAATATATTATGGATAATCAGGTTAAACCATGTGCGATGAAAGTTGCAGAAAAATGCTATCGTGAAGTGCAAACATTCCGTCAAGCGAAACTTGACCTCTTCCAGTTTTCGCTGATGATGAGACATTACGAATATTATGCACCAGAAGAGTGTGACTGCTCCACTGCGACGACCACTGATCGCTTGGGTCAGTTGTTGTATATGGCTCTGCAGAATGGCGCAACGAGAGAGCCGAGTAAGAATGGTGTGCCTTTGAAACAGAGAAACTTAGTTAGAAGGCTGTGGTATTCTGTGGTACATTTGGATTTTTATCAGCTATTGCTTTGCGGTGCACCCTCACTGATCGATCCTAACTGCTTTGATACTGATTTCCCTCATTTAGATGAGAGCGAAACACCCTTGGAATACCAGATTGATAAGATGTATGGAGAGAGATCTAAGATGTATGACACCTGTCTACCGTTGCTCAAGATGATTTTGAATGTGAAGAAATCACCCACTGTGGAACAGGTGAAGAAAAATTTGGCGCCTATTGAGGAGTACTTAGAGTCTTTGCCATTATTGGACGAGATCTTGGAAAAACCGAGTGATACTGTAATTCAGAGAGCACAGAAAACCAAAGATGTGACGCAACTCATTGACATAGTGTCGTTTATCAACATGGTTTACTACCACTTCTTCTTGCACTTCAATGAGAAGAAAAACAAGGACGTTGCACTAGATTACCTTATTGGGATGATTCGGAACTTCTCGAAGGTGTACAAGTTGGTGCTTTTCTTTGATGTTGATAGCAAGGAGCATGATCTGAATAAGCATTTTGGTTGTGCGATCCAACTAATTCCGAAGATTGAATTTTTGCTGCATCGTGTGATCCAGCTGTTGTTTTCGATTGCGTCGAGAACAAAGGCATACAAAACAATGATGCGTAATGGTGATCCGGCTGTGTTTGAAGTGATTGATATGATCTCGGACCATGCTACCATGGGGATGAAGCATGTGATTAAGGGCTTTAATACAGTGTCGGATAAGTACTATCACGCGTGGGTCGTGAGCAAGTGTCACACCTATATCACAAACAAGTTGTTGAAGATGGACCGTGGTCCTTTGGGAATCATCTCAACTGCAGACGTGCAGTTTATTGTTGCGTTGAAGAAGCAGATGCACAAGGATGCTATTATTTTCAGTTTCAGCTATGACGATGTCAAGAGACTGCACGATGTTTTAAATGAGCTGCACCTAGTGGATTTAATGGTTGGGGACAAGAGCCTATCGCCCGAAGAGACCAACATTCTGAGCGACAAGGATAAGATGTGGCTCGATATGATACTACAGGACATGTCTATGCAAATCAATACTATTAGTGACTATCCGCTCTCTATGAACCCAGATGAGATGAGCATCACGCGTATGTCACCATCCTTTGACGATGATGCTACCAATGTGAACAGTGCCGAGTCTAGGTCAAATACCTCCGTCACGGGCAGTGCATCGAGTGCCCCAACGTCGGACTTACTCTCTGGGGTGACTTTGTCCGGGGAAGAATCTAATAGTTCTGATAATGTGTTGGATGCTATTTCTGAATATGTTGCTTCTGCTGGTGCTTCTGCTGCCCCTGTAGTTCCTCCAGGCGCTTCCAGTTTGAGCTTTGAAGAGTTGTTAATGAGCTACCAGACACCGCAAACCTGGGGTATGTATTGACTTAATGTCTGTTTTTGCCTTGATGTATATACTTATTCGATGCTTTGTTTGATGTATATACTTATTTTATGCTTTGTTTTATGAAAATGATACACTTTTCACACGAACTTCAAATACCATTATAATTGTCTCTTACTTGATTTCCTCTCGCATCGGGATTCGAAAGCCGCCTTATCGAAAAGGGAATCAATGCCGGGTCTCGACACCCGAACACCCTCCTTAAAAAGTCTCATGACTCCAGTCTTGAATTCAATTATCGCCTCCTCAATCACCTTTCATACTTCTTTTCCAAAGCAGTTTCAACTCAAAAGAAACATAACTACTTAAGAAATAATGCCGGACGAGAATCCTTTGGTTTGTGAGTGTTTTATCTATATTTTTAGGATTTGATCAAACAAACTAACAATTAGGTACTTAGTTGCCCCACCAACTTATCAGTACGACAAGGGCAGTTTGGACGTGAGCCAAGTCGAGAAAGATCCAATTCTCCAGTTCAAAAAATGGTTTGATGAGGCAAGTGAGCAAGAGAAGATCCCAGAGCACGTGAACTTTGCCACAGCATCGCTTCCTTCTGGACGTGTGTCGTCGCGTATCGTGCTCTTCAAGGAGCTTGACCACCGAGGGTTTGTGATCTACTCCAACTGGGACCACTCGAAAAAGGCTGAAGACATCAAGTCGAACCCACAGGCAGCACTCACTTGGTTCTGGATGAACTTGCAGCGCCAGTGCAGGGTCGAGGGCAAGACCGAGTTTGTGGACAGAGCGACATCGGAACGGTACTTTGCGACGAGACCGCGTGGCTCCCAGATCGGTGCTTGGTCGAGCCCCCAGTCCACGGTGATCGAGAACCGTGCAGAGCTCGAGGAGATTTATGCCAAGAGAGAGAAGGAGTTTGAAGGGAAGGAGAGCGTGCCGTGCCCTGAGTACTGGGGTGGTCTCCGTGTGGTTCCACTCGAGGTTGAGTTTTGGCAAGGCGGTGCTTCCAGGCTCCACGACCGTGTGGTGTACAGACGTGCCACTGAGAACGATCCATGGGAGATTGTTAGAATAGCGCCATAAAATAGTAAACTAACTAGTTGAATATAAACTACTTCTACATTCAAGCCTTTGTATGACCGCCTTCCCCCTCCCCACATCACTCCCAGTAGTCATCGCGAAGGGCAGGCGCTATTCTCGCGATATCGAAGACAGAGAGAAACAAGTGAAAAGGGACCACAGATCGAAAGGCTGAATATTTGTCATCATATATTTCATCTCCCTCTTGCACACACATCTACACGCACACACATAAAACAGGGCAACAATGTATTCACAAATGTTGCCCCATGACAATGAGCTAAAGACCTACGGAGCGTTTCAACGTATTCCAAATAGTTGTTCTGTTTGCCGCCGACGCAAAGTCAAATGTGACAAGAAGAGGCCTGCCTGCTCGCAGTGTGTACGCAGACATGAGGAGTCCGAGTGTATTTATGAGAGTGCACAGCATATCAAGAGCCCGAGACCGGGGCCCACAGAGGAGGAGCTTAGGGAGGTTCTGTACGCCATCAAAAGAATCAGCCAGGGCATCGAGATGTCAGCTTCTGAGGATCATGAGGTGACATCACCAAGTACAACGCCCAGGATTAGTGACTACTATGGAAATGAGAATATGAGGAGGAAAAGGACGTTTTATAACCCGGTAGAGCCCGTCTCTTTCCATGACAACGTCCCCTTTGTGATCCCCTTCATCTTGAAGAAGTCGCGTGTGGAGTACTCTGGTGCGTTGTCCCCGCTCTACACTCTCAAACGTGACAAGCACCTCAAGATTGTGTGGGCTTTTCTGTGGAAGCGACTTGAGACCGCATTGCAGACCACCTTCACATCGGCTACAACTCCCCCTACTCTCAGCGATTTTGACCAGCAAATGAGTAATGCTCTCAAACAGCTCTGGAAGCTCAAGAAACAAAAGGAGTCCCTCAAACAACAGGGGAAACTTATCATGGACGTATCAAGGACAGCACTTCACGAGTGCATTCTTGTATATCTTCCACAGCGACGAACAATAAAGGCCCTCTGTGATCGCTTCGTGGAGACGTTCTATCCGTTCTACCCTGTGGTCGACCTCGAGCTCCTCCTGGAAGACCAACTCGTTGTCATTCTCGGACCATTGAACTCCTCGAAGCCAATAACCAAACTTGACACGAGTGGGCGCAAGGCGTATGCCTATCTTTCTCTCCTGTTCCTGATTATGGCCCTAGCAAGTCTCACATTGCGGGACACCGACTATGATTCAAACCCGGCTCTGAAGCCTTTGAAGACTGAAAACCTCTGTGTGTTCCACATTATTGCTCGGAGATGCTTGGCTGAACTTAAATTCTTGAACAAGACTTACTGCATTAGTGCCTTGCAGTGCTTGATGTATCTTAAGGTATACTATCATTTCTGCCCAGAGGATGATGATGTCTCCGACTACTCCGATTCGAGGATCTTGACAGGGACGCTCATGTCTCTGGCTAAGGCCCTGGGCCTGCATGTCGAAATTTCAGGACTCATCTCCGAAGACAACGAGGAATACGCGAGACTCTCTGTCGTAAGGCAAAGGATGTGGAACACACTGTTGGAGATGGATGCTAACAGTGCTGCCATCCAGGGCGTCTCCCCTATCATCCAGGATGAGGACATGTTCTCCACTTTGTTGCCACGCTTGCAGTCTGCGCCTCCTCTCGAAATGGCCATCAACAGCTCATTTGAATTCAGGGCTAAGAGGGCACA
This sequence comes from Petasospora petersonii, assembly GCA_030574135.1. Classification (NCBI taxonomy): domain Eukaryota; kingdom Fungi; phylum Ascomycota; class Saccharomycetes; order Phaffomycetales; family Wickerhamomycetaceae; genus Petasospora; species Petasospora petersonii. Next base: position 440,234 of record JAJMEM010000010.1, read on the forward strand.
ATTATTCCGCCACATTGCATTGACCTGCTTCATGAGGCGGGTCCAGCCCACTGTGCAACAAGTGCTGGACCTCTGCTCCAAGCTGGAGGCCTTTTCACAAACAGAGATTGGATCATTACAATCATTGCTAAACGTCGCTCCTAGCATTCCACATGACAGAATTATAAAAGTGAGTTCATTTGTGGAGATCCTCTCTGTCAGTTTTGGGCTGAAAATAAGACTTTTAGTGTGCTTCTCTGACAGTGATAACTCCGTGATGGCGTTCAAGCTGCTGGACGAATGTCTTGACATGATGATGGAGATGATGAGCACGGCTCTCAACTTAATGTTCAACCTACAGCGATACTTTGACTGTAAGTTGGCTCTGTTCCTGAGACCTACAGCTATGAACTCCGTCATTCAGACATCTCTACTCATTTGCTCCTTGCTGGCCAAGACAACACACGCCATGACACTACAACCCGACTCAAAAAGCAACTACAGAGTAAGTTTGCTGGATGACTTCAGAGAAGTGCTGCTTGAACAACTTGACAAGTGTGTCCAAATGTTGAGGGCAATCAACGATGGATTCTATAACAGTGAGAGGTATATTCTCGGACTGGCCTACTTCCAACACAGCTTGAAAAACACTGGGTTTGATTACATTTCAGCGTTTAATGAAATCTTTGAGAACAATGGTGACCATCCAAGCCGCGTTAAAATGTCTCAGAAGGATGAGACCTCGCAGTCAAATATTGTCATGGATTTACTTGATGAGGAACTGGTGTACTTCACAAAAAAGATCAAGATGGATATAGCCACAGTGATAAATCCTCTAGACACTAACGCTGATGAAATGGTGCCTGGAAAGTGCGCGACTAAACTGAACATGATCTATGACCCGGTAAGAGACTTGAATAAACAGAGATCTAAGGTAGATGAGTTTAATCAATCTGCCGTCCCTGTTGATCTCGAGGACTTGTTTGGTTTGAAGAACAGCTTTGGGAACCCAATGTCTGCGATTGCTCCCAAATTCGATGATCCTTCCAACTTAACGAAAGGTACAAATGACACCATGGGGGACCTGATGACACAAATGACGAGCGACGAGTTTGCAAATCTTGTCTCCTTTTTTGTCGACGACGTCCCGAGTGTGACATCTCAGGAGTACGAGGACGGATGGGGTAACACGCCCTTCCAAGGAGGGGAAATCTAAACTTCATATGATAAACCACGAAGAAACGAAATCTACGATCAAAAGCCTGATGAGTAGGCATAAACATATAATCATAAAACCTCATCAAGAGACTCACACAAACCAGTTACCATTCATCATATCGAGATCCATATCTACCTGTTCTGTGCTGTTAACGGCTTCAGAATCGCCCAACTCGTTCATGAACCCGGCAGCAACTGAGGCTAGGTTGCTAGGCGCAAGGCCAAACATGTCTCCAAGTGATTTGTCTGCGTCCTTGTAGTTCATAATGCTTCCTGGATCATCGGCCATGGAGAGTTGAGTATCTAATGTGTCGAACATTGCGAATGGGGAGGTTACAGGGGCACAGGACTGAATGAGTTCCGGCGTTGGTCCCTGGAGATATATTTTCTCATATGGTGAAGGTCCAACCGCTGGTACATAGATTGGTGGTAGTGGTTGCTGTTCAAGAGACTCTTCTGGATAAGCTGGATTCTGGAACTGGACGATGTCAGATCTCTTTTCTGGGGCTGTGTGTGTTGAAATCGTGGATCTTGTAGCACTATCTTCAGGCTTCACTTCGCCCTTGTGGAAAACTGGACATTTTCTCAACTCTTCTTCATCAGCAGATAAAACTAGCGGTACAGAGTTCAGCAGGCTCGATATTCCACCTGTGTTGTTCTCTACATGCTCCACATTCTCGGTCTTTACCATCGTCTTGACCACGTTTGTCGGTTTCTTGAGAAGTGTGATGAAGAATGAAACCGCTTTAGCCATTCTCCAACTGTATGGATACTTCTTTCCCAATTTCTCGCTGAGATCTTGGAACTTCATCATGTGTTCGAGCAAAATTGTGGCCAATGTCTCACCAGAGTTCACATCAACATCGAAAGTGGAATACAGTCCGGACTCGTCTCTAATCTCCACATCATTTAAGTCGTGATTTCTGTTATCCATAGCCTGCATTCCATCTTTACCTTCAGAAACGAGGTTCATTTGCGTCATAACAGGCTCAATGGACTGCTCTCTCATTTCAGGGGGAATAACTGTCGCCTTCATGAAAGGCCCACAACGACTTCTCAAGATCAAAGAGACCATGAACTGCATAGATCTGTGGCCCACAAGTAGCAACAGTGGAGATAGGATCAAATCAGCACCGGGGCCAAAGTACTCCAATCCACAATCAAAGAACAATGTGCAATTTCTGTAACCTTCGAGAGCACTGTTAAGAGCCTTCTGTGCATATTTCCTAGCAATTCGGGCCATTTGAGGATCCTGTGCACCACGAGGCTCAAAATGGACATAGAGGATGTAGTTGAGCAAGTATAGCAGCATATTCACCATCACATGGGCTTTGAACTGGAGTGCCCTCGTAGCAGAGGTGTACAATGGCTCACCTTTGGCCCTATGCACCAAGATCTTACCTAGCTGTGGCAGAGCATATGGATCATTACAGACACCAAACCCAGAAATGCCGTGTTGTAGTTCTTTAATCAGACTGTCAACCTGGTATCTCTTTGCCGGTGTGTTCACGTTTAGCAACACTTTCATCGTCTTGGACACAATGGCTTCTAGCTTGGACTGTGTATGGAACATCTTGATGACAGAGAGCTCTCTGACATCATCCTGAAACTCAGCATCAAGACCATCTCTCTTCGATCCTGGTAGCATGGTATCACTAAACTCCTCGTGGCCTTGAAGGCAGCGAGGACAACCGAGATTAACACTCTGTGAGACATCCAGTGACAGTAAAGCATACCAAATCTTTCTCCACAAGTGTCTCTGTCTCTCATTACCGAAATTCTCAAAATTCTTTGGGTCCCGATGCAGCCCGATGCTGATAGCCATCTGAATGATCATTCCCAGAAAGATTTGAGAGTCTCCACCATCAGCACCGTCGCCATCTTCGGGAGAATACATAAAGTAGAACCTCATGTACAATCCACACTGGACAATCTTCAAACTTGATTTCCTCAACAGCTTCAAATTGGAGAAGCAGTGTTGAACACACTGCACGAGCTCCAGGGGGATCTGATTCTCTGGTTTTTGTAGCAGTTCCAATGTTTTCAAGTTCTCTTTATAGGTTTTAGTATTGACATGCTTGCCCAACAGCTTGTTCGAGTTGTTCATTGGCAAGCTGTTCCAGGTTAAACGAAGGATGATGCATACGGTGCCCAAGAGGGCGAAGTCATTACCAGAGCGAATCTTTATAGATACGGTCTGCTCCTCGTCATCTGGTTTACCCATGATGTACTCCACGTCTTCACGGAAAGCCTGTTCATCGACATATGGCAAGTATATGTACAACACGCTAAAAAAACGTTCAATAAAGAGCCATATGATCTTCTTTGTTGGCAAGAACTTCTGCATCATCCCCACTGGATTAGCCTTGAAGTCTTCTGGAGTGACTTTATGATTATTCGTCTTATTCTTGGAGTTTGAAGAAGTCCTGCGGCGTCTCTTGTTCTCTTTTTGTGGTGTTGATGCAGGCTTGAGTGTGTCCATGAAGGAGTTATCACCAATCATCAGAGGGCACACCCGGTCATCCTCCTCAGATGTGGCTCTCGTTCGTGGTTGTTCTTCATTGTCGTCTTCTCTGGAACGTTTAGTGGTGGTGGTAGGGGAAGATCCAGTAGTAGTTACTGTTGTTGTTGAGCTAGTGCTGCTGTTTCTTGAGTTGTTTGTGCTGTTACCATCATTATCATCATCATTATTATCATCATTAACATTATTACTTTTGTTATCATCATCATCCATCTCGTGAGCAACGGGACACTTACCCATACCCATAGTCTTACCGGATACCGGGCACTTTTGCTGTTCCTTCATTGCTTCTGTCTTCTCCGACACAGGGCTTGTTTGTATGAAAGCCTCAGGACTTGTCACGGGACATTTGCTTACGGGTGATGTCGTTGTTGTTGTGTCAGGTGCAGAGTTGCTGTTATCCTTCAATGCAGCCTTCTTGAACTTGAGTTCCTCAACGTGTTTCCTCATCTTGAAGATGTGGGCCCATAGGACCCTGAGGTACGGGTCGCCCTTCATAATGGCAAGCCAGGACGTGGCACCGAGGTGTGTGGTGGTGGTTGTCTTGATGTGAAGCATGTCGAACTTCTTGCCCAGGTTGAGGCTGTCAACCTCATTTTCTTCTGTACTGGAGTCTCCAGTGTCCTCCAACTGTTGGATGATGAGATCTCTAGGATCCTCGAGCTGTGATCGCTCTAGCAACTGTCGTTCGAGCAATTCAACCTTCTTCCTGAGTCTCACGACTTCTTCCTCCTCTGGTGTAGGCTCACCATTGGTGAGCTCCTGTGTTGAGAGTGGTTGAGCCCAGTGTGGATCAATATAATGGCACAAGTGTCCAACGCCTGTTCTCTCGCACGCTGCACAGACAGGACGACGTTTGTCACACTTAACTTTCCGTCTTCGACAAATTGTGCACGAGATGGGCACTCTGTTTCGTCTCCTGTGCCTGGTCTCTTTACCCTCACGTTTACGTCTGCTTGGTATCTTCGGCGGTTCCTCTTCTTTCATGGTGTATGAGTGTATCACCTGACTGATAGTGATGTCACAAGCAGTGTTGATGGTTTGAAGCCAGAGTAAATAAAAGAGAGCACAGTAAAATATGTTTTTACACCCAAGTTTTATAAATCAATGATTTGTCAGAGATGATCTGGGTGTATTTAATTTTCTCGCTTTTTTCTCCTTTCTTTTTGTTTTTTTACAGTTGTGTGGTGTTATAAAAACTCTTGGTGTGTGTGTTTGTGTGTGTTTAACAACTGAATTGTCAACCTTGTGGGTGTCTGTGTGGGTGTTATAAACTAAGAGAATTATGCTTAAATAAAAGGGTATGTAGAAAATTGAAGTATAAAGTTACACCCCCTTTTTTCTTAGAAGAGAAAGTTAAGTGTATATAAAGCATAAACAATAAAAACTAATTAATATATGCACACCACTTTTTCCATGGGCACACGCACTATATAATTTTTAGGCCCATACACCCACACACAAAAAAGGGAAAAAACCGAAAATCTTCAATATAAAAAAAGTGACACATAATAAGATCATAGTGTTTAAATTTAAATTGGGTAACACAATAGACACACCTATTTTTTTTTCAATAGTGAATACATTAAGAGAAAGTTCCTAATTATTACAGTGTAAATCTTGGTATGTGTGTTATTCTACCGATATCCCCCCTTTTCCCCCTCTTTTGTTTAATGTCACCTTTTATTTCTTTTTCTTCAACGCCCTTATCTGAAAAATCTTGCCATCGCACCACCTTTCCCGCAATTATCCGTGGCCACACACCGATATCCCCCGTGGGTAAGCCTTTTGGAGTAGAGTGTAGCATTTATAATGAAATGGGCCTTTTAAACGCCTCCACTACAATTGGCTACAATTTTTAATATATCATGACAAAGCTTTCTCATTAGTAATCTACTTCACAACCCTTTCAAATCACGCTGGTCTATCGCAATGAAGGTGTAGTCCTCAAACAACCCAAACAAGCTGGAGTACTCCTCCGTCGAAAGGGCAGAAGGGTCGTGGACCATTCCATCACTGATACCACTGCTTGGATGCACCTTGTTTCCAAAGATGCTGTTCATGTTCAGGCCACCAGTGATGGTGTTGTTATTGTAGTTGCTATTAATACCAACCATCGGGTATAATGACGACGCACCTGCACCAGATGATGATACCGACGGTGTGTCAGACATTGACGCAGGCGTCTTTGCAGTCAAAGAATCCACTGTTGGATCATAAAACTGGCCATTCCCTGTACCACTAGGATTGGCCCCACTATTGGTAATCAATGGCTGCAAAACCTCCACCAAGTTGTTCTCGGTCTTGGCCTTCAAATAAGCTAACTCTGTGTCCAACAGACCCATAGTGAAGTTGGATTTAGGAATTTCCTCCGGTTTCACTGCGTGGATATCGTGAGGCACAGTCCCACATACCAATCCCTCAGTGGAGGGCATTGTAGCGTCCATCGCCATGCTATCAAAGTCAAACGTTGGTTCTTTCAACTTCTGGTAAAACAGCTTCATCACCAGGAGAATCCTCTGAGCATTGTAGTAACCTTGACACACCATCGACATCAATTGCAGTGCAACGTCCATATTGTTCAGCAATGACGACGAAAACTCCTTGATCAGCTTAGCCCTCGTGATATCAGACAATGGCACCAACCTTTGGGACTGCGACAGTTTCGCCAACAACAACGAAATCATCAAAATGGCCTTCAATATCGCAACGTATGCATACGGTCTCAACAACATCTCATGTCCAGCATCAAAGTACAACCCCATATTGTAATACAAGTTCAAGGACGAGTTCAAGATCTTCATTGTCAAGGTCAACGATTCATCAAACATCTCAAACACCTTTTTGGTGTTACCAACAGAATAGAAATGACTCAGCAACTTGTCCTTGAGCGATAAAAGAATTGAGTTCATCTCATACAAGTAACTCACCTTCTTGACCTTGGCATACGACTTGATACTTGGGTCACTAAGCACCCTTTTCAAGCTCCCAAAGTGGACAGTCATGAAGCTCTCAATCTCCTTGATCATGTGAACCAGCTGCAGCGTTGTTGGCTTTTTCCGTCTGTTGAAGAACAGATTGGAAATCTTTCTATACAGTGCTGTCTTCTTCTCCATAAACTCGAAATCCTGAGAGACAAACGCATTAATATCATCCATACCAGGCTCTTCTGACGGCAGCTTCGTATCATAGTTCCAGTCATTAGGACAATTAGGAACAACACCTGCTGATGTAGACTCAGTGGCATCCATCTCCAAAATCTTGTACCAAATCTTCCTCCAAAGCTGTCCATACGACTGGGTCTTTGGTGATTTCATCAAACTGACTAGCTCCTCCGGATCGGTCTGCAAGCCCAAGGATAACGCAACGGAGTATAGCGTACCCATCATAATGGTCCCTTCGGTGCCGTCAGAAATGTCGTCATCTTCGGGACAATAACGGAAGTATAACTTCATGTAGAGCATCACTTGTAACACTCGCAAGCTATATGCCTTTCTCAGATAATTGTACTGCGATAAGCACTTTTGTGCAACAATAACGTATCCTGCATGGATGTTCACGCCTTTCAAACATGCCAACTCGGGCTTGGTGTCCATTTCATGATCCTCGACTGAAATATATGCAAATCTCATCACAAGCAGCAGGAGTGCAATGGTTGCATAGTTGTACTTGGATTTGACATCAATCTTTTCTGGGCGTTCATCCAACCGTGTCCATTCCCCCACAATGCCCTCAAGCTCTTGGAAGAAGGAATTCTCGTTGATGAATGGTAGCACCGGATAGAGGACTTTGAAAAATCTGAAGCACAGGGTCATCATTACCCTCTTTGATGGAAGGTAGTGTAAAATGATATCGTCCAAGTGTTTACCAGAAGCAATTAAGTCCTCTGTCTCCTTCTTGATATCACGCTTTTGCTTTTTCAGCTCCAAGAATTCGTAGAATCCCTGAGTGGATGGATTAGACGCACTCAAGTTTCCACGGTCAGACTTTTCGATCGTTTTCTGCAATGACTGGCCAAAGTTCTTCCACAAGTGGATCCACATAATCTTCAAGTGTATATCCTTCTTGATGATCGACTTGGGATCAAGACCACCGTGATACTCCAATCTGGACTTCTTGATGATAAATGGCAAGAAGTCAAAGAAATCAACTGTCTTGTCAGGATCAAAATCGTACTGTGGTCCTCTACCATGTTCGGCGCTACCAATGAACCCAGAGCCCTGGCCATTAGGTATACGGGCGAACCCTCCTAGAGTGGGATCGTCATATGCGCCGTACTGGGAAGTAGAAGGCGTGGCACTGCCGCTAAACAGTTGGCTAGATCTCGAGAGATCAGAGACAGCAATGGAGGCCTCGATGTGCTTGACCCTCGCAGCTAACTCATCAAACACCTGACGAGTGTTGGAGCCATTAGATACCGGTGGGGTTGAGCTGCTATTTCCAGTATCGCCAGTAGCGCCAACAGGCGCAGGGCTCATTGGTTTGGAGTTGCGCCAAAGATCCTTCGAACTGACCCACGGTGGATCTTCGTAGTGGCAAAGATGTTCAACATGGCTTCTTGTGCATGCAAAGCACGTTGGTCTGGCTTTATCACACTGTTTAGGACTCTTGTTAGTATTAACGCCTTTCAGTCAACACAACCAAAAAAAAAGGAAAAAAGAACATACCTTGATCTTCCTCTTTCTGCACACAGAGCACGAAGTAGGTACTCTCACTCTCTTGCGGCCCTGGGTGTCATCAGACCCTGCAGAGAGCGAGCTTGGTGATCTTTCGTTGCTTTGGGCATTGGATGTTGTTCCATCCTTTGGGTTTTCACTCATGTCTTCCTCAGAGAGAAAAAAGGGGAAAATACAAAGAAGAAGTACTGGTATACGTGAATGGGGTTCTTCAATATTAACTTGTCCCAAAAGAAAAGAAATAAGCAACAACTTACAGGATGGTCCTCTTCAAACAGAGTTGGTTGACTCTCTTGTTGCGGCGGAAAAGGTTCCTGCTTTTTTTGTTTTGTAATGGAGCTACCGGACTTTCGCTTCGGCTTCGGGTTCTTGCGTCCGAATCGCCCGTCTGGTATTCGCGGAAGAACCTCGCGACTCTCGGTGTTCGTCCACATCCGGACATCTCGTGCAAGTTGTGGTGTTAGAGGCATCAATTGATTTATATAGCCCAATGCTTTCAAACACCAAAGACAACGACAAAGGAGAAGAATTTTCCCAGTCCATAACACGGTCAAGTCAATTCAAGAAGGAATGGATCAGCATATCAACGCACATCTAACCCGACAGTCACCAAAGCAGAATGACCGGGAATTCGACCCAACAGTCCCACCAAAGAAACGGCTCCGTGTGCCAAACTCCTGTGTCATTTGCCGAAAGAGGAAGATCAAGTGTAACAAGGGCCGTCCATCTTGCGATCAGTGCACTAAACGGAGCGTACCGCACCTCTGTCATTACGAGGACCCACGATGGATGAGCTTCAACCAAGGTGGTGAAGCTAGGGTAGTTGAACTAATTGGTCCTTCAAAACCCCAACCGGTTGCCCCAACCGGTTGCCCCAATCGTTGTTGAGAATCCACTTAAATCACAAAATCTGAAGAGTTCCATGGACGAGCTTACATTGCGTATCAAACATATAGAAGCTGCAGTGAACTTGACCCAATGGCTCGGTAATGAGTCTCCTGCCCAGAGAAAGACTGAATCTCCAATAATCCCACCGGGTAACCTCGATTATGATCCCAATGAGGAGGTCGAATTGGTTG